>CAUOPZ010000109.1:10000-107706 GCA_963457665.1 Thysanoteuthis rhombus | reverse complement strand
GAATCGAAAAATACATCAAATCCACCCGATCCAATGGTACCGTTGCAATCAGCTCGTCAAACTACGCCAGTAAAAGCCATATAATCGATAGGTAAAAATGACATTCAAAAGACCATTTTTGACGGCTCACTTATGTATGCAGTGAAAATGCATTTACGGTCAATATTGGCTATTTCCATCAAATTGGGCTGAATCGAAAAATACATCAAATCCACCCGATCCAATGGTACTGTTGCATTCAGCACGTCAAACTACGCCAGAAAAAGCCATAAAATCGATAGGTAAAAATGACATTCAAAAGATCATTTTTGACGACTCACTCATGTATGCAGTAAAAATGCAATTTCGGTCAATATTGGCTATTTCCATCAAATTGGGCTTAATCGAAAAATACATCTAATCCACCCGATCCAATGGTACTGTTGCAATCAGCACATCAAACTACGCCAGAAAAAGCCATAAAATTGATAGGTAAAAATGACATTCAAAGACCATTTTTGACAGCTCACTTATGTATGCAGTAAAAATTCATTTTCGGTCAATATTGGCTATTTCCATCAAATTGGGCTGAATCGAAAAATAGATCAAATCCACCCGATCCAATTGTACCGTTGCAATCAGCAATTCAAACTACGCCAGAAAAAGCCATAAAATCGATAGGTAAAAATGACATTCAAAAGACCATTTTTTGACGCTCACTCATGTATGCAGTGAAAATGCATTTTCGGTCAATATTGGTTATTTCCATCAAAATGTGCTGAATCGAAAAATACATCAAATCCACCCAATCCAATGGTACTGTTGCAATCAGCACATCAAACTACGCCAGAAAAAGCAATATAATCGATAGGTAAAAAATGACTTCAAAAGACCATTTTTGACGGCTCACTTATGTATGCGGTAAAATGCATTTTTGGTCAATATTGGCTATTTCCATCAAATTGGGCTGAATCGAAAAAATACATCAAATCCATCCGATCCAATGGTACTGTTACAATCAGCACGTCAAACTACGCCAGAAAAAGCAATAAAATCGATAGGTAAAAATGACATTCAAAAGACCATTTTGACGGCTCACTTATGTATGCGGTAAAATGCATTTACGGTCAATATTGTCTATTTCCATCAAATTGGGCTGAATCGAAAAATACATCAAATCCACCCGATCCAATGGTACCGAGTCATTCAGCACGTCAAACTACACCAGAAAAAGCCATAAAATCGATAGGTAAAAATGACATTCAAAAGACCATTTTTGACGGCTCACTCATGTATGCAGTAAAAATGCATTTTCGGTCAATATTGGCTATTTCCATCAAATTGGGCTTAATCGAAAAATACATCTAATCCACCCGATCCAATGGTACTGTTGCAATCAGCACGTCAAACTACGCCAGAAAAAGTCATAAAATCGATAGGTAAAAATGACGTTCAAAAGACCATTTTTGACAGCTCACCTATGTATGCAGTAAAAAATTCATTTTAGGTCAATATTGGCTATTTCCATCAAATTGGGCTGAATCGAAAAATACATCAAATCCACCCGATCCAATTGTACCGTTGCAATCAGCAATTCAAACTACGCCAGGAAAAGCCATAAAATCGATAGGTAAAAATGACATTCAAAGACCATTTTTGATGGCTCACTTATGTATGCAGTAAAAATGCATTTTCGGTCAATATTGGCTATTTCCATCAAATTGGGCTTAATCGAAAAATACATCTAATCCACCCGATCCAATGGTACCGTTGCAATCAGCACGTCAAACTACGCCAGAAAAAGCCATAAAATCGATAGGTAAAAATGACATTCAAAAGACCATTTTTGACAGCTCACTTATGTATGCAGTAAAAATTCATTTTTGGTCAATATTGGCTATTTCCATCAAATTGGCTGAATTGAAAAATAGATCAAATCCACCCGATCCAATTGTACCGTTGCAATCAGCAATTCAAACTACGCCAGAAAAAGCCATAAAATCGATAGGTAAAAATGACATTCAAAAGACCATTTTTGACAGCTCACTTATGTATGCTGTGAAATTGCATTTTTGGTCAATATTGGCTATTTCCATCAATTCGGGCTGAATCGAAAAATAAATCAAATCCACCCAATCCAATGGTACCGTTGCAATCAGCACGTCAAACTACGCCAGAAAAAGCCATAAAATCGATAGGTAAAATGACATTCAAAGGACCATTTTTGAAGGCTCACTTATGTATGCGGTAAAAATGCATTTTTGGTCAATATTGGATATTTCCATCAAATATGGCTGAATCGAAAAATACATCTAATCCACCCGATCCAATGGTACTGTTACAATTAGCACGTCAAACTACGCCAGAAAAGCCATAAAATCGATAGGCAAAAATGACATCAAAAGACCATTTCTGACGGCTCACTTATGTATGCAGTAAAAATGCATTTTTGGTCATATTGGCTATTTCCATCAATTTGGGCTGAATCGAAAAATACATCAAATCCACCCGATCCAATGGTACTGTTACAATCAGCACGTCAAACTACGCCAGAAAAAGCTATAAAATCGATAGGCAAAAATGACATTCAAAAGACCATTTTGACGGCTCACTTATGTATGCGGTAAAAATGCATTTTTGGTCAATATTGGCTATTTCCATCAATTTGGGCTGAATCGAAAAATACATCAAATCCACCCTATCCAATTGTACCGTTGCAATCAGCTCGTCAAACTACGCTAGTAAAAGCCATAGAATCGATAGGTAAAAATGACATTCAAAAGACCATTTTTGACGGCTCACTTATGTATGCAGTAAAAATGCATTTTTGTTCATATTGGCTATTTCCATCAAATTGGGCTGAATCGAAAAATACATCAAATCCACCCGATCCAATGGTACCGTTGCAATCAGCTCGTCAAACTACGCCAGTAAAAGCCATAAAATCGATAGGCAAAAATGACATTCAAAAGACCATTTTTGACGGCTCACTTATGTATGCGGTAAAAATGCATTTTTGGTCAATATTGGCTATTTCCATCAATTGGGCTGACTCGAAAAATACATCAAATCCACCCGATCCAATGGTACTGTACAATCAGCACGTCAAACTAAGCCAGAAAAAGCCATAAAATCGATAGGTAAAAATGACATTCAAAAGACCATTTTGACGGCTCACTTATGTATGCAGTAGAAATGCATTTTTGGTCAATATTGGCTATTTCCATCAATTTGGGCTGAATCGAAAAATACATCAAATCCACTCCATCCAATTGTACCGTTGCAATCAGCTCGTCAAACTACGCTAGTAAAAGCCATAGAATCGATGGGTAAAAATGACATTCAAAAGACCATTTTTGACGGCTCACTTATGTATGCGGTAAAAATGCATTTTTGTTCAATATTGGCTATTTCCATCAAATTGGGCTGAATCGAAAAATACATCAAATCCACCCGATCCAATGGTACCGTTGCAATCAGCTCATCAAACTACGCCAGTAAAAGCCATAAAATCGATAGGCAAAAATGACATTCAAAAGACCATTTTTGACGGCTCACTTATGTATGCGGTAAAAATGCATTTTGGTCAATATTGGCTATTTCCATCAATTTGGGCTGAATCGAAAAATACATCAAATCAGCCCGATCCAATGGTACTGTTACAATCAGCACGTCAAACTACGCCAGAAAAAGCCATAAAATCGATAGGCAAAAATGACATTCAAAAGACCATTTTTGACGGCTCACTTATGTATGCAGTAGAAATGCATTTTTGGTCAATATTGGCTATTTCCATCAATTTGGGCTGAATCAAAAAATACATCAAATCCACCCGATCCAATTGTACCGTTGCAATCAGCTCGTCAAACTACGCTAGTAAAAGCCATAGAATCGATAGGTAAAAATGACATTCAAAAGACCATTTTTGACGGCTCACTTATGTATGCGGTAAAAATGCATTTTTGTTCAATATTGGATATTTCCATCAAATTGGGCTGAATCGAAAAATACATAATTCCACCCGATCCAATGGTACCGTTGCAATCAGCTCGTCAAACTACGCCAGTAAAAGCCATAGAATCGATAGGTAAAAATGACATTCAAAAGACCATTTTTGACGGCTCACTTATGTATGCGGTAAAAATGCATTTATGGTCAATATCGGCTATTTCCATCAAATTGGGCTGAATCGAAAAATACATCAAATCCACCCGATCCAATGGTACCGTTGCATTCAGCACGTCAAACTACGCCAGAAAAAGCCATAAAATCGATAGGCAAAAATGACATTCAAAAGACCATTTTTGACAGCTCACTTATGTATGCGGTAAAAATGCATTTTTGGTCAATATTGGCTATTTCCATCAATTTGGGCTGACTCGAAAAATACATCAAATCCACCCGATCCAATTGTACCGTTGCAATCAGCTCGTCAAACTACGCTAGTAAAAGCCATAGAATCGATAGGTAAAAATGACATTCAAAAGACCATTTTTGACGGCTCACTTATGTATGCAGTAAAAATGCATTTTTGTTCAATATTGGCTATTTCCATCAAATTGGGCTGAATCGAAAAATACATCAAATCCACCCGATCCAATGGTACCGTTGCAATTAGCTCGTCAAACTACGCCAGTAAAAGCCATAGAATCGATAGGTAAAAATGAAATTCAAAAGACCATTTTTGACGGCTCACTTATGTATGCAGTAAAAATGCATTTATGGTCAATATTGGCTATTTTCATCAAATTGGGCTGACTCGAAAAATACATCAAATCCACCCGATCCAATGGTACCGTTGCATTCAGCACGTCAAACTACGCCAGAAAAAGCCATAAAATCGATAGGTAAAAATGACATTCAAAAGACCATTTTTGACGGCTCACTCATGTATGCAGTAAAAATGCATTTTTGGTCACTATTGGCTATTTCCATCAAATTGGGCTTAATCGAAAAATACATCTAATCCACCCGATCCAATGGTACTGTTGCAATCAGCACGTCAAACTACGCCAGAAAAAGCAATAAAATCGATAGGTAAAAATGACATTCAAAAGACCATTTTTGACAGCTCACTTATATATGCAGTAAAAATTCATTTTCGGTCAATATTGGCTATTTCGATCAAATTGGGCTGAATCGAAAAATACATCAAATCCACCCGATCCAATTGTACCGTTGCAATCAGCACGTCAAACTACGCCAGAAAAAGCCATGAAATCGATAGGTAAAAATGACATTCAAAAGACCATTTTTGACGGCTCACTTATGTATGCAGTGAAAATGCATTTTTGTTCAATATTGGCTATTTCCATCAAATTGGGCTGAATCGAAAAATACATCAAATCCACCCAATCCAATGGTACCGTTGCAATCAGCACGTCAAACTACGCCAGAAAAAGCCATAAAATCGATAGGTAAAATGACATTCAAAAGACCATTTTTGACGGCTCACTCATGTATGCAGTAAAAATGCATTTTTGGTCAATATTGGCTATTTCCATCAATTTGGGCTGAATCGAAAAATACATCAAATCCACCCGATCCAATGGTACTGTTACAATCAGCACGTCAAACTACGCCAGAAAAAGCCATAAAATCGATAGGCAAAAATGACATTCAAAAGACCATTTTTGACAGCTCACTTATGTATGCGGTAAAAATGCATTTTTGTTCAATATTGGGTATTTCCATCAAATTGGGCTGAATCGAAAAATACATCAAATCCACCCGATCCAATGGTACCGTTGCAATCAGCTCGTCAAACTACGCCAGTAAAAGCAATAGAATCGATAGGTAAAAATGACATTCAAAAGACCATTTTTGACAGCTCACTTATGTATGCAATAAAAATTCATTTTTGGTCAATATTGGCTATTTCCATCAAATTGGGCTGAATCGAAAAATACATCAAATCCACCCGATCCAATTGTACCGTTGCAATCAGCACGTCAAACTACGCCAGAAAAAGCCATAAAATCGATAGGTAAAAATGACATTCAAAAGACCATTTTTGACGGCTCACTTATGTATGCAGTGAAAATGCATTTTTGGTCAATATTGGCTATTTCCATCAAATTGGGCTGAATCGCAAAATACATCAAATCCACCCAATCCAATGGTACCGTTGCAATCAGCACTTCAAACTACGCCAGAAAAAGCCATAAAATCGATTGGTAAAATGACATTGAAAAGACCATTTTTGACGGCTCACTTATGTATGCGGTAAAAATGCATTTTTGGTCAATATTGGCTATTTCCATCAATTTGGGCTGAATCGAAAAATACATCAAATCCACCCGATCCAATGGTACTGTTACAATCAGCACGTCAAACTACGCCAGAAAAAGCCATAAAATCGATAGGCAAAAATGACATTCAGAAGACCATTTTTGACGGCTCACTTATTTATCCGGTAAAAATGCATTTTTGGTCAATATTGGCTATTTCCATCAATTTGGGCTGAATCGAAAAATACATCAAATCCACCCCATCATATTGTACCGTTGCAATCATCACGTCAAAATATGCCAGAAAAAGCCATAAAATCGATAGGTAAAAATGACATTCAAAAGACCATTTTTGACGGCTCACTTATGTATGCGGTAAAAATGCATTTTTGGTCAATATTGACTATTTCCATCAAATTGGGCTGAATCAAAAATACATCAAATCCACCCGATCCAATGGTACCGTTTTATTCAGCACGTCAAACTACGCCAGAAAAAGCAATAAAATCGATAGGTAAAAATGACATTCAAAAGACCATTTTTGACGGCTCACTTATGTATGCGGTAAAAATGCATTTTTGGTCAATATTGGCTATTTCCATCAAATTGGGCTGAATCAAAAATACATCAAATCCACCCGATCCAATGGTACTGTTACAATCAGCACGTCAAACTACGCCAGAAAAAGCCATAAAATCGATAGGCAAAAATGACATTCAAAAGACCATTTTTGACGGCTCACATATTTATGCAGTAAAAATGCATTTTTGGTCAATATTGGCTATTTCCATCAATTTGGGCTGAATCGAAAAATACATCAAATCCACCCCATTCAATTGTACCGTTGCAATCAGCACGTCAAACTATGCCAGAAAAAGCCATAAAATCGATAGGTAAAAATGACATTCAAAAGACCATTTTTGACGGCTCACTTATGTATGCAGTAAAAATGCATTTTTGTTCAATATGGGCTATTTCCATCAAATTGGGCTGAATCGAAAAATACATCAAATCCACCCGATCCAATGGTACCGTTGCAATCAGCTCGTCAAACTACGCCAGTAAAAGCCATAGAATCGATAGGTAAAAATGACATTCAAAAGACCATTTTTGACGGCTCACTTATGTATGCGGTAAAAATGCATTTACGGTCAATATTGGTTATTTCCATCAAATTGGGCTGAATCGAAAAATACATCAAATCCACCCGATCCAATGGTACTGTTGCATTCAGCACGTCAAACTACGCCAGAAAAAGCAATAAAATCGATAGGTAAAAATGACATTCAAAAGACCATTTTTGACGGCTCACTCATGTATGCAGTAAAAATGCATTTTCGGTCACTATTGGCTATTTCCATCAAATTGGGCTTAATCGAAAAATACATCTAATCCACCCGATCCAATGGTACTGTTGCAATCAGCACGTCAAACTACGCCAGAAAAAGCCATAAAATCGATAGGTAAAAATGACATTCAAAAGACCATTTTTGACAGCTCACTTATGTATGCAGTAAAAATTCATTTTCGGTCAATATTGGCTATTTCCATCAAATTGGGCTGAATCCAAAAATACATCAAATCCACCCGATCCAATTGTACCGTTGCAATCAGCACGTCAAACTACGCCAGAAAAAGCCATAAAATCGATAGGTAAAACTGACATTCAAAAGACCATTTTTGACGGCTCACTTATGTATGCAGTGAAAATGCATTTTTGGTCAATATTGGCTATTTCCATCAAATTGGGCTTAATCGAAAAATACATCAAATCCACCCAATCCAATGGTACCGTTGCAATCAGCACGTCAAACTACGCCAGAAAAAGCAATAAAATCGATAGGTAAAATGACATTCAAAAGACCATTTTTGACGGCTCACTTATGTATGCGGTAAAAATGCATTTTTGGTCAATATTGGCTATTTCCATCAAATTGGGCTGACTCGAAAAATACATCAAATCCACCCAATCCAATGGTACCGTTGCAATCAGCACGTCAAACTACGCCAGAAAAAGCCATAAAATCGATAGGTAAAATGACATTCAAAAGACCATTTTTGACGGCTCACTTATGTATGCGGTAAAAATGCATTTTTGGTCACTATTGGCTTTTTCCATCAAATTGGGCTGAATCGAAAAATACATCAAATCCACCCGATCCAATGGTACTGTTAAAATCAGCACGTCAAACTACGCCAGAAAAAGCCATAAAATCGATAGGCAAAAATGACATTAAAAGACCATTTTTGACAGCTCACTTATGTATGCGGAAAAAATGCATTTTTGGTCAATATTGGCTATTTCCATCAAATTGGGCTGAATCGAAAAATACATCAAATCCACCCAATCCAATGGTACCGTTGCAATCAGCACGTCAAACTATGCCAGAAAAAGCCATAAAATCGATAGGTAAAATGACATTCAAAAGACCATTTTTGACGGCTCACTTATGTATGCGGTAAAAATGCATTTTTGGTCAATATTGGCTATTTCGATCAATTTGGGCTTAATCGAAAAATACATCAAATCCACCCGATCCAATGGTACTGTTGCAATCAGCACGTCAAACTACGCCAGAAAAAGCCATAAAATCGATAGGTGAAAAAGACATTCAAAAGACCAGTTTTGACGGCTCACTTATGTATGCAGTAAAAATGCATTTTCGGTCAATATTGGCTATTTCCATCAAATTGGGCTGAATCGAAAAATACATCAAATCCACCCGATCCAATTGTACCGTTGCAATCAGCTCGTCAAACTACGCCAGAAAAAGCCATTAAATCGATAGGTAAAAATGACATTCAAAAGACCATTTTTGACGGCTCACTTATGTATGCGGTAATAATGCATTTTTGGTCAATATTGGCTATTTTATCAAATTGGGCTGAGTCGAAAAATACATCAAATCAGCCCGATCCAATGGTACCGTTGCAATCAGCACGTCAAACTACGCCAGAAAAAGCAATAAAATCGATAGGTAAAAATGACATTCAAAAGACCATTTTTGACGGCTCACTCATGTATGCGGTGAAAATAAATTTTCGGTCAATATTAGCTATTTCCATCAAATTGGGCTGAATCGAAAAATACATCAAATATACTCAATCCAATGGTACCGTTGCAATTAGCACGTCAAACTACGCCAGAAAAAGCCATAAAATCGATAGGTAAAATGACATTCAAAAGACCATTTTTGATGGCTCACTTATGTATGCGGTAAAAATGCATTTTTGGTCACTATTGGCTATTTCCATCAAATTGGGCTGAATCGAAAAATACATCAAATATACCCGATCCAATTGCACTGTTGCAATAAGCACGTCAAACTACGCCAGAAAAAGCCATAAAATCGATAGGTAAAAATGACATTCAAAAGACCATTTTTGACAGCTCACTCATGTATGCAGTAAAAATGCATTTTTGTTCAATGTTGGCTATTTCCATCGAATTGGGCTGAATCGAAAAATACATCAAATCCACCCAATCCAATGGTACCGTTGCAATCAGCTCGTCAAACTACGCCAGTAAAAGCCATAAAATCGATAGGTAAAAATGACATTCAAAAGACCATTTTTGACGGCTCACTTATGTATGCGGTAAAAATGCATTTTTGTTCAATATTGGCTATTTCCATCGAATTGGGCTGAATCGAAAAATACATCAAATCCACCCGATCCAATGGTACCGTTGCAATCAGCTCGTCAAACTACGCAAGAAAAAGCCATAAAATCGATAGGTAAAAATGACATTCAAAAGACCATTTTTGACGGCTCACTTATGTATGCGGTAAAAATGCATTTTTGGTCAATATTGGCTATTTCCATCAAATTGGGCTGAATCGAAAAATACATCTGATCGCCCCGATCCAATGGTACTTTTGCAATCATCACGTCAAACTACGCCAGAAAAAGCCATAAAATGGATAGGTAAAAATGACATTCAAAAGACCATTTTTGACGGCTCACTTATGTATGCGGTAATAATGCATTTTTGGTCAATATTGGCTATTTTATCAAATTGGGCTGAATCGAAAAATACATCAAATCAGTCCAATCCAATGGTACCGTTGCAATCAGCACGTCAAACTACGCCAGAAAAAGCAATAAAATCGATAGGTAAAAATGACATTCAAAAGACCATTTTTGACGGCTCACTCATGTATGCGGTGAAAATGCATTTTTGGTCAATATTAGCTATTTCCATCAAATTGGGCTGAATCGAAAAATACATCAAATATACCCGAACCAATTGCACTGTTGCAATAAGCACGTCAAACTACGCCAGAAAAGCCATAAAATCGATAGGTAAAAATGACATTCAAAAGACCATTTTTGACGGCTCATTATGTATGCAGTAAAAATGATTTTCCGGTCAATATTGACTATTTCCATCAAATTGGGCTTAATCGAAAAATACATCAAATCCACCCGATCCAATGGTACTGTTGCAATCAGCACGTCAAACTACGTCAGAAAAAGCCATAAAATCGATAGGCAAAAATGACATTCAAAAGACCATTTTTGACGGCTCACTTATGTATGCGGTAAAAATGCATTTTTGTTCAATATTGGCTATTTCCATCAAATTGGGCTGAATCGAAAAATACATCAAATCCACCCGATCCAATGGTACTGTTGCAATCAGCTCGTCAAACTACGCCAGTAAAAGCCATAGAATCGATAGGTAAAAATGACATTCAAAAGACCATTTTTGACGGCTCACTTATGTATGCGGTAAAAATGCATTTACAGTCAATATTGTCTATTTCCATCAAATTGGGCTGAATCGAAAAATACATCAAATCCACCCGATCCAATGGTACCGAGTCATTCAGCACGTCAAACTACGCCAGAAAAAGCCATAAAATCGATAGGTAAAAATGACATTCAAAAGACCATTTTTGACGGCTCACTCATGTATGCAGTAAAAATGCATTTTTGGTCAATATTGGCTATTTCCATCAAATTGGGCTGAATCGAAAAATACATCTAATCCACCCGATCCAATGGTACTGTTGCAATCAGCACGTCAAACTACGCCAGAAAAAGCCATAAAATCGATAGGTAAAGATGACATTCAAAAGACCATTTTTGACAGATCACTTATGTATGCAATAAAAATTCATTTTCGGTCAATATTGGCTATTTCCATCAAATTCGGCTGAATCGAAAAATACATCAAATCCACCCGATCCAATTGTACCGTTGCAATCAGCACGTCAAACTACGCCAGAAAAAGCCATAAAATCGATAGGTAAAAATGACATTCAAACGACGATTTTTGACTGCTCACTTATGTAAGCGGTAAAAATGCATTTTTGTTCAATATTGGCTATTTCCATCACATTGGGCTGAATCGAAAAATACATCAAATCCACCCAATCCAATGGTACCGTTGCAATCAGCACGTCAAACTACGCCAGAAAAAGCCATAAAATCGATTGGTAAAATGACATTCAAAAGACCATTTTTGACGGCTCACTTATGTATGCGGTAAAAATGCATTTTTGGTCAATATTGGCTATTTCCATCAAATTGGGCTGAATCGAAAAATACATCAAATCCACCCGATCCAATGGTACTGTTACAATCAACACGTCAAACTACGCCAGAAAAAGCCATAAAATCGATAGGCAAAAATGACATTCAAAAGACCATTTTTGACGGCTCACTTATTTATGCGGTAAAAATGCATTTTTGGTCAATATTGGCTATTTCCATCAATTTGGGCTGAATCGAAAAATACATCAAATCCACCCAACCCAATTGTACCGTTGCAATCAGCACGTCAAACTACGCCAGAAAAGCCATAAAATCGATAGGTAAAAATGACATTCAAAAGACCATTTTTGACAGCTCATTATGTATGCAGTAAAAATGCATTTTTGGTCAATATTGGCTATTTCCATCAAATTGGGCTGAATCGAAAAATACATCAAATCCACCCAATCCAATGGTACCGTTGCAATCAGCACGTCAAACTACGCCAGAAAAAGGCATAAAATCGATAGGTAAAAATGACATTCAAAAGACCATTTTTGACGGCTCACTTATGTATGCTGTAAAAATGCATTTTTGGTCAATATTGGCTATTTCCATCAAATTGGGCTGACTCGAAAAATACATCAAATCCACCCGATCCAATTGTACCGTTGCAATCAGCACGTCAAACTACGCCAGAAAAAGCCATAAAATCGATAGGCAAAAATGACATTCAAAAGACCATTTTTGACGGCTCACTTATGTATGCAATAAAAATTCATTTTTGTTCAATTTTGGCTATTTCTCATCAATTTGGGCTGAATCGAAAAATACATCAAATCCACCCGATCCAATGGTACCGTTGCAATCAGCACGTCAAACTACGCCAGAAAAAGCAATAAAATCGATAGGTAAAAATGACATTCAAAAGACCATTTTTGACGGCTCACTTATGTATGCGGTAAAAATGCATTTACGGTCAATATTGGCTATTTCCATCAAATTGGGCTGAATCAAAAATACATCAAATCCACCCGATCCAATGGTACAGAGTCATTCAGCACGTCAAACTACGCCAGAAAAAGCCATAAAATCGATAGGTAAAAATGACATTCAAAAGACCATTTTTGACGGCTCACTCATGTATGCAGTAAAAATGCATTTTCGGTCAATATTGGCTATTTCGATCAATTGGGGCTGAATCGAAAAATACATCAAATCCACCCAATCCAATGGTACCGTTGCAATCAGCACGTCAAACTACGCCAGAAAAAGCCATAAAATCGATTGGTAAAATGACATTCAAAAGACCATTTTTGACGGCTCACTTATTTATGCGGTAAAAATGCATTTTTGTTCAATATTGGCTATTTCCATCAATTTTGGCTGAATCAAAAATACATCAAATCCACCCGATCCAATGGTACTGTTGCAATCAGCACGTCAAACTACGCCAGAAAAAGCCATAAAATCGATAGGTAAAGATGACATTCAAAAGACCATTTTTGACGGCTAACTTATGTATGCCGTAAAAATGCATTTTCGGTCAATATTGGCTATTTCCATCAAATTGGGCTGAATCGAAAAATACATCAAATCCACCCGATCCAATTGTACCGTTGCAATCAGCACGTCAAACTACGCCAGAAAAAGCCATAAAATCGATAGGTAAAAATGACATTCAAACGACGATTTTTGACGGCTCACTTATGTATGCAGTAAAAATGCATTTTTGTTCAATATTGGCTATTTCCATCAAATTGGGCTGAATTGAAAAATACATCAAATCCACCCAATCCAATGGTACCGTTGCAATCAGCACGTCAAACTACGCCAGAAAAAGCCATAAAATCGATTGGTAAAATGACATTCAAAAGACCATTTTGACGGCTCACTTATGTATGCGGTAAAAATGCATTTTTGGTCAATATTGGCTATTTCCATCAATTTGGGCTGAATCGAAAAATACATCAAATCCACCCGATCCAATGGTACTGTTACAATCAACACGTCAAACCACGCCAGAAAAAGCCATAAAATCGATAGGCAAAAATGACATTCAAAAGACCATTTTTGACGGCTCACTTATTTATGCGGTAAAAATGCATTTTTGTTCAATATTGGCTATTTCCATCAATTTGGGCTGAATCGAAAAATACATCAAATCCACCCGATCCAATTGTACCGTTGCAATCAGCACGTCAAACTACGCCAGAAAAAGCCATAAAATCGATAGGTAAAAATGACATTCAAAAGACCATTTTTGACGGCTCATTATGTATGCAGTAAAAATTCATTTTTGGTCAATATTGGCTATTTCCATCAAATTAGGCTGAATCGAAAAATACATCAAATCACCCAATCCAATGGTACCGTTGCAATCAGCACGTCAAACTACGCCAGAAAAAGCCATAAAATCGATAGGTAAAAATGACATTCAAAAGACCATTTTTGACGGCTCACTTATGTATGCTGTAAAAATGCATTTTTGGTCAATATTGGCTATTTCCATCAAATTGGGCTTAATCGAAAAATACATCAAATCCACCTGATCCAATGGAACTGTTACAATCAGCACGTCAAACTACGCCAGAAAAAGCCATAAAATCGATAGGCAAAAATGACATTCAAAAGACCATTTTTGACGGCTAACTTATGTATGAAATAAAAATTCATTTTTGTTCAATATTGGCTATTTCCATCAATTTGGGCTGAATCGAAAAATACATCAAATCCACCCGATCCAATGGTACTGTTGCAATCAGCACGTCAAACTACGCAAGAAAAAGCAATAAAATCGATAGGTAAAAATGACATTCAAAAGACCATTTTTGACGGCTCACTTATGTATGCTGTAAAAATGCATTTACGGTCAATATTGGCTATTTCCATCAAATTGGGCTGAATCGAAAAATACATCAAATCCACCCGATCCAATGGTACTGTTACAATCAGCACGTCAAACTACGCCAGAAAAAGCAATAAAATCGATAGGCAAAAATGACATTCAAAAGACGATTTTTGACGGCTCACTTATGTATGCGGTAAAAATGCATTCTTGGTCAATATTGGCTATTTTGATCAATTGGGGCTGAATCGAAAAATACATCAAATCCACCCGATCCAATTGTACCGTTGCAATCAGCTCGTCAAACTACGCCAGTAAAAGCCATAGAATCGATAGGTAAAAATGACATTCAAAAGACCATTTTTGACGGCTCACTTATGTATGCGGTAAAAATGCATTTTCGGTCATTATTGGCTATTTCCATCAAATTGGGCTGAATCGAAAAATACATCTAATCCACCCGATCCAATGGTACTGTTGCAATCAGCTCGTCAAACTACGCCAGTAAAAGCCATAGAATCGATAGGTAAAAATGACGTTCAAAAGACCATTTTTGACGGCTCACTTATGTATGCAGTAAAAATGCATTTTCGGTCAATATTGGCTATTATATCAAATTGGGCTGAATTGAGAAATACATCAAATCCACCCGATCCAATGGTACCGATGCATTCAGCACGTCAAACTATGCCAGAAAAGCCAAAAAATCGATAGGTAAAAATGACATTCAAAAGACCATTTTTGACGGCTCACTCATGTATGCCGTAAAAATGCATTTTCGGTCACTATTGGCTTTTTCCATCAAATTGGGCTTAATCGAAAAATACATCTAATCCACCCGATCCAATGGTACTGTTGCAATCAGCACGTCAATCTACGCCAGAAAAAGCAATAAAATCAATAGGTAAAAATGACATTCAAAAGACCATTTTTGACAGCTCACTTATGTATGCAGTAAAAATTCATTTTCAGTCAATATTGGCTATTTCCATCAAATTGGGTTGAATCGAAAAATACATCAAATCCACCCGATCCAATGGTACTGTTGCAATCAGCTCGTCAAACTACGCCAGTAAAAGCCATAGAATCGATGGGTAAAAATGACATTCAAAAGACCATTTTTGACGGCTCACTTATTTATGCGGTAAAAATGCATTTTTGTTCAATATTGGCTATTTCCATCAATTTGGGCTGAATCGAAAAATACATCAAATCCACCCGATCCAATTGTACCGTTGCAATCAGCACGTCAAACTACGCCAGAAAAAGCAATAAAATCGATAAGTAAAATGACATTCAAAAGACCATTTTTGACGGCTCACTTATGTATGCGGTAAAAATGCATTTTTGGTCAATATTGGCTATTTCCATCAAATTGGGCTGAATCGAAAAATACATCAAATCCACCCGATCCAATTGTACCGTTGCAATCAGCACGTCAAACTACGCCAGAAAAAGCCATAAAATCAATAGGTAAAAATGACATTCAAAAGACCATTTTTGACGGCTCACTTATGTATGCGGTAAAAATGCATTTTCGGTCATTATTGGCTATTTCCATCAAATTGGGCTGAATCGAAAAATACATCTAATCCACCCGATCCAATGGTACTGTTGCAATCAGCTCGTCAAACTACGCCAGTAAAAGCCATAGAATCGATAGGTAAAAATGACATTCAAAAGACCATTTTTGACGGCTCACTTATGTATGCAGTAAAAATGCATTTACGGTCAATATTGGCTATTTCCATCAAATTGGGCTGAATTGAGAAATACATCAAATCCACCCGATCCAATGGTACCGATGCATTCAGCACGTCAAACTATGCGAGAAAAAGCCAAAAAATCGATAGGTAAAAATGACATTCAAAAGACCATTTTTGACGGCTCACTCATGTATGCCGTAAAAATGCATTTTCGGTCACTATTGGCTTTTTCCATCAAATTGGGCTTAATCGAAAAATACATCTAATCCACCCGATCCAATGGTACTGTTGCAATCAGCACGTCAAACTACGCCAGAAAAAGCAATAAAATCAATAGGTAAAAATGACATTCAAAAGACCATTTTTGACAGCTCACTTATGTATGCAGTAAAAATTCATTTTCAGTCAATATTGGCTATTTCCATCAAATTGGGTTGAATTGAAAAATACATCAAATCCACCCGATCCAATGGTACTGTTGCAATCAGCTCGTCAAACTACGCCAGTAAAAGCCATAGAATCGATTGGTAAAAATGACATTCAAAAGACCATTTTTGACGGCTCACTTATGTATGCAGTAAAAATTCATTTTCAGTCTATATTGGCTATTTCCATCAAATTGGGCTGAATCGAAAAATACATCAAATCCACCCGATCCAATTGTACCGTTGCAATCAGCACGTCAAACTACGCCAGAAAAAGCCATAAAATCGATAGGTAAAAATGACATTCAAATGACGATTTTTGACAGCTCACTTATGTATGCAGTGAAAATGCATTTTTGGTCAATATTTGCTATTTCCATCAAATTGGGCTGAATCGAAAAATACCTCAAATCCACCCAATCCAATGGTACCGTTGCAATCAGCACGTCAAACTACGCCAGAAAAAGCCATAAAATCGATAAGTAAAATGACATTCAAAAGACCATTTTTGACGGCTCACTTATGTATGCGGTAAAAATGCATTTTTGGTCAATATTGGCTATTTCCATCAAATTGGGCTGAATCGAAAAATACATCAAATCCATTCGATCCAATTGTACCGTTGCAATCAGCACGTCAAACTACGCCAGAAAAAGCCATAAAATCGATAGGTAAAAATGACATTCAAAAGACCATTTTTGACGGCTCACTTATGTATGCAGTAAAAATGCATTTTTGGTCAATATTGTCTATTTCCATCAATTTTGGCTGAATCGAGAAATACATCAAATCCACCCGATCCAATTGTACCGTTGCAATCAGCACGTCAAACTACGCCAGAAAAAGCCATAAAATCGATAGGTAAAAATGACATTCAAAAGACCATTTTTGACGGCTCACTTATGTATGCAGTGAAAATGCATTTTTGGTCATTATTGGCTATTTCCATCAAATTGGGCTGAATCGAAAAATACATCTAATCCACCCGATCCAATGGTACTGTTGCAATCAGCTCGTCAAACTACGCCAGTAAAAGCCATAGAATCGATAGCTAAAAATGACATTCAAAAGACCATTTTTGACGGCTCACTTATGTATGCTGTAAAAATGCATTTACGGTCAATATTGGCTATTTCCATCAAATTGGGCTGAATTGAGAAATACATCAAATCCACCCGATCCAATGGTACCAATGCATTCAGCACGTCAAACTACGCCAGAAAAAACCAAAAAATCGATAGGTAAAAATGACATTCAAAAGACCATTTTTGACGGCTCACTCATGTATGCCGTAAAAATGCATTTTCGGTCACTATTGGCTTTTTCCATCAAATTGGGCTGAATCGAAAAATACATCTAATCCACCCGATCCAATGGTACTGTTGCAATCAGCACGTCAAACTACGCCAGAAGAAGCCATAAAATCAATAGGTAAAAATGACATTCAAAAGACCATTTTTGACAGCTCACTTATGTATGCAGTAAAAATTCATTTTCAGTCAATATTGGCTATTTCCATCAAATTGGGCTGAATCGAAAAATACATCAAATCCACCCGATCCAATGGTACTGTTGCAATCAACTCGTCAAACTACGCCAGTAAAAGCCATAGAATCGATGGGTAAAAATGACATTCAAAAGACCATTTTTGACGGCTCACTTATGTATGCAGTAAAAATTCATTTTCAGTCAATATTGGCTATTTCCATCAAATTGGGCTGAATCGAAAAATACATCAAATCCACCCGATCCAATTGTACCGTTGCAATCAGCACGTCAAACTACGCCAGAAAAAGCCATAAAATCGATAGGTAAAAATGACATTCAAATGACGATTTTTGACGGCTCACTTATGTATGCAGTGAAAATGCATTTTTGGTCAATATTGGCTATTTCCATCAAATTGGGCTGAATCGAAAAATACCTCAAATCCACCCAATCCAATGGTACCGTTGCAATCAGCACGTCAAACTACGCCAGAAAAAGCCATAAAATCGATAAGTAAAATGACATTCAAAAGACCATTTTTGACGGCTCACTTATGTATGCGGTAAAAATGCATTTTTGGTCAATATTGTCTATTTCCATCAATTTTGGCTGAATCGAAAAATACATCAATTCCACCCGATCCAATTGTACCGTTGCAATCAGCACGTCAAACTACGCCAGAAAAAGCCATAAAATCGATAGGTAAAAATGACATTCAAAAGACCATTTTTGACGGCTCACTTATGTATGCAGTGAAAATGCATTTTTGGTCAATATTGGCTATGTTATCAAATTGGGCTGAATCGAAAAATATATCAAATCCACCCGATCCAATGGTACCGTTGCAATCAGCACGTCAAACTACGCCAGAAAAAGCCATAAAATCGATAGGTAAAATGACATTCAAAAGACCATTTTTGACGGCTCACTTATGTATGCGGTAAAAATGCATTTACGGTCAATATTGGCTATTTCCATCAAATTGGGCTGAATCGAAAAATACATCAAATCCACCAGATCCAATGGTACTGTTGCAATCAGCACGTCAAACTACGCCAGAAAAAGCAATAAAATCGATAGGTAAAAATGACATTCAAAAGACCACTTTTGACGGCTTACTTATGTATGCGGTAAAAGTGCATTTTCGGTCATTATTGGCTATTTCCATCAAATTGGGCTTAATCGAAAAATACATCAAATCCACCCGATCCAATGGTACCGTTGCAATCAGCTCGTCAAACTACGCCAGAAAAAGCCATAAAATCGATAGGTAAAAATGACATTCAAAAGACCATTTTTGACGGCTCACTTATGTATGCAGTAAAAATGCATTTTTGTTCAATATTGGCTATTTCCATCAAATTGGGCTGAATCGAAAAATACATTAAATCCACCCGATCCAATGGTACCGTTGCATTCAGCACGTCAAACTACGCAAGAAAAAGCCATAAAATCGATAGGTAAAAATGACATTCAAAAGACCATTTTTGACGGCTCGCTCATGTATGCAGTAAAAATGCATTTTCGGTCAATATTGGCTATTTCCATCAAATTTGGCTTAATTGAAAAATACATCTAATCCACCCGATCCAATGGTACTGCTGCAATCAGCACGTCAAACTACGCCAGAAAAAGCAATAAAATCGATAGGTAAAAATGACATTCAAAAGACAATTTTTGACAGCTCACTTATCTATGTAGTAAAAATTCATTTTATGTCAATATTGGCTATTTTATCAAATTGGGCTGAATCGAAAAATACATCAAATCCACCCAATCCAATTGTACCGTTGCAATCAGCACGTCAAACTACGCCAGAAAAAGCCATAAAATCGATAGGTAAAAATGACATTCAAAAGACCATTTTTGACAGCTCACTTATGTATGCAGTGAAAATGCATTTTTGGTCAATATTTGCTATTTCCATCAAATTGGGCTGAATCGAAAAATACATCAAATCCATCAATCCAATGGTAACGTTGCAATCAGCACGTCAAACTACGCCAGAAAAAGCCATAAAATCGATAGGTAAAATGACATTCAAAAGACCATTTTTGACGGCTCACTTATGTATGCGGTAAAAATGCATTTTTGGTCAATATTGGCTATTTCCATCAAATTGGGCTGAATCGAAAAATACATCAAATCCACCCGATCCAATGGTACTGTTAAAATCAGCACGTCAAACTACACCAGAAAAAGCCATAAAATCGATAGGCAAAAATGACATTCAAAAGACCATTTTTGACAGCTCACTTATGTATGCGGTAAAAATGTATTTTTGGTCAATATTGGCTATTTCCATCAATTTGGGCTGAATCGAAAAATACATCAAATCCACCCGATCCAATTGTACCGTTGCAATCAGCACGTCAAACTACGCCAGAAAAAGCCATAAAATCGATAGGTAAAAATGACATTCAAAAGACCATTTTTGACGGCTCACTTATGTATGCAGTGAAAATGCATTTTTGGTCAATATTGGCTATTTCCATCAAATTGGGCTGAATCGAAAAATACATCAAATCCACCCAATCCAATGGTACCGTTGCAATCAGCACGTCAAACTACGCCAGAAAAAGCCATAAAATCGATAGGTAAAATGACTTTCAAAAGACCATTTTTGACGGCTCACTTATGTAAGCGGTAAAAATGCATTTTTGGTCAATATTGGCTATTTCCATCATTTTGGGCTGAATCGAAAAATACATCAAAACCACCCGATCCAATGGTACTGTTGCAATCAGCACATCAAACTACGCCAGAAAAAGCAATAAAATCGATAGGTAAAAATGACATTCAAAAGACCACTTTTGACAGCTCACTCATCTATGCGGTAAAAATGCATTTCCGGCCAATATTGGCTATTTCCATCAAATTGGGCTGAATCGAAAAATACATCAAATCCACCCGATCCAATGGTACCGTTGCAATCAGCTCGTCAAACTACGCCAGAAAAAGCCATAAAATCGATAGGTAAAAATGACATTCAAAAGACCATTTTTGACGGCTCACTTATGTATGCAGTAATAATGCATTTTTGGTCAATATTGGCTATTTTATCAAATAGGGCTGAATCGAAAAATACATCAAATCAGCCCGATCCAATGGTACCGTTGCAATCAGCACGTCAAACTACGCCAGAAAAAGCAATAAAATCGATAGGTAAAAGTGACATTCAAAAGACCACTTTTGACAGCTCACTCATCTATGCAGTGAAAATGCATTTTCGGTCAATATTAGCTATTTCCATCAAATTGGGCTGAATCGAAAAATACATCAAATATACTCGATCCAATGGTACCATTGCAATTAGCACGTCAAACTACACCAGAAAAAGCCATAAAATCGATAGGTAAAAATGACATTCAAAAGACCATTTTTGACGGCTAACTTATGTATGCCGTAAAAATGCATTTTCGGTCACTATTGGCTATTTCCAACAAATTGGGCTGAATCGAAAAATACATCAAATATACCCGATCCAATTGTACTGTTGCAATAAGCACGTCAAACTACGCCAGAAAAAGCCATAAAATCGATAGGTGAAAATGACATTCAAAAGACCATTTTTGACGGCTCACTCATGTATGCAGTAAAAATGCATTTTTGTTCAATATTGGCTATTTCCATCGAATTGGGCTGAATCGAAAAATACATCAAATCCACCCGATCCAATGGTACTGTTGCAATCAGCACGTCAAACTACGCCAGTAAAAGCCATAGAATCGATAGGTAAAATGACATTCAAAAGACCATTTTTGACGGCTCACTTATGTATGCGGTAAAAATGCATTTTTGTTCAATATTGGCTATTTCCATCAAATTGGGCTGAATTGAAAAATACATCAAATCCACCCGATCCCATGGTACCGTTGCAATCAGCTCGTCAAACTACGCCAGAAAAAGCCATAAAATCGATAGGTAAAAATGACATTCAAAAGACCATTTTTGACGGCTCACTTATGTATGCGGTAAAAATGCATTTTTGTTCAATATTGGCTATTTCCATCGAATTGGGCTGAATCGAAAAATACATCAAATATACCCGATCCAATGGTACTGTTGCAATCAGCACGTCAAACTACGCCAGAAAAAGCCATAAAATCGATAGGTAAAAATGACATTCAAAAGACCATTTTTGACGGCTCACAAATGTATGCAGTAAAAATGCATTTTCGGTCAATATTGGCTATTTTATCAAATTGGGCTGAATCGAAAAATACATCAAATCAGCCCGATCCAATGGTACCGTTGCAATCAGGACGTCAAACTACGCCAGAAAAAGCAATAAAATCGATAGGTAAAAATGACATTCAAAAGACCATTTTTGACGGCTCACTCATGTATGCGGTGAAAATGCATTTTCGGTCAATATTAGCTATTTCCATCAAATTGGGCTGAATCGAAAAATACATCAAATATACTCGATCCAATGGTACCGTTGCAATTAGCACGTCAAACTACGCCAGAAAAAGCCATAAAATCGATAGGTAAAAATGACATTCAAAAGACCATTTTTGACGGCTAACTTATGCATGCAGTAAAAATGCATTTTCGGTCACTATTGGCTATTTCCATCAAATTGGGGTTAATTGAAAAATACATCAAATATACCCAATCCAATTGTACTGTTGCAATAAGCACGTCAAACTACGCCAGAAAAAGCCATAAAATAGATAGGTAAAAATGACATTCAAAAGACCATTTTTGACGGCTCACTCATGTATGCAGTAAAAATGCATTTTTGTTCAATATTGGCTATTTCCATCGAATTGGGCTGAATCGAAAAATACATCAAATCCACCCGATCCAATGGTACTGCTGCAATCAGCTCGTCAAACTACGCCAGTAAAAGCCATAAAATCGATAGGTAAAAATGACATTCAAAAGACCATTTTTGACGGCTCACTTATGTATGCGGTAAAAATGCATTTTTGTTCAATATTGGCTATTTCCATCGAATTGGGCTGAATCGAAAAATACATCAAATCCACCCGATCCAATGGTACCGTTGCAATCAGCTCGTCAAACTACGCCAGTAAAAGCCATAAAATCGATAGGTAAAAATGACATTCAAAAGACCATTTTTGACGGCTCACACATGTATGCAGTAAAAATGCATTTTCGGTCAATATTGGCTATTTCCATCAAATTGGGCTTAATCGAAAATCACATCAAATATACTCAATCCAATGGTACTGTTGCAATCAGCACGTCAAACTACGTCAGAAAAAGCCATAAAATCGATAGGTAAAAATGACATTCAAAAGACCATTTTTGACAGCTCACTTATGTATGCAATAAAAATGCATTTTTGGTCAATATTGGCTACTTCCATCAAATTGGGCTGAATCGAAAAATACATCTAATCCACCCAATCCAATTGTACCGTTGCAATCAGCACGTCAAACTAAGTCAGAAAAAGCCATAAAATCGATAGCTAAAAATGACATTCAAAAGACCATTTTTGACAGCTCACTTATGTATGCGGTAAAAATGCATTTTCGGTCAATATTGGCTATTTCCATCAAATTGGGCTGAATCGAAAAATACATCAAATCCACCCGATCCAATGGTACTGTTACAATCAGTACGTCAAACTACGCCAGAAAAAGCCATAAAATCGATAGGCAAAAATGACATTCAAAAGACCATTTTTGATGCCTCACTTTTGTATGCGGTAAAAATGCATTTTTGGTCAATATTGGCTATTTCCATCAATTTGGGCTGAATAGAAAAATACATCAAATCCACCAGATCCAATGGTACTGTTGCAATCAGCACGTCAAACTACGCCAGAAAAAGCAATAAAATCGATAGGTAAAAATGACATTCAAAAGACCACTTTTGACGGCTCACTTATGTATGCGGTAAAAATGCATTTTCGGTAAATATTGGCTATTTCCATCAAATTGGGCTGAATCGAAAAATACATCAAATCCACCCGATCCAATGGTACCGTTGCAATCAGCTCGTCAAACTACGCCAGAAAAAGCCATAAAATCGATAGGTAAAAATGACATTCAAAAGACGATTTTTGACAGCTCACTTATCTATGCAGTAAAAATTCATTTTTGGTCAATATTGGCTATTTTATCAAATTGGGCTGAATCGAAAAATACATCAAATCCACCCGATCCAATTGTACCGTTGCAATCAGCACGTCAAACTACGCCAGAAAAAGCCATAAAATTGATAGGTAAAAATGACATTCAAAAGACCATTTTTGACGGCTCACTTATGTATGCAGTGAAAATGCATTTTTGGTCAATATTTGCTATTTCCATCAAAATGGGCTGAATCGAAAAATACATCAAATCCACCCAAACCAATGGTAACGTTGCAATCAGCACGTCAAACTACGCCAGAAAAAGCCATAAAATCGATAGGTAAAATGACATTCAAAAGACCATTTTTGACGGCTCACTTATGTATGCGGTAAAAATGCATTTTTGGTCAATATTGGCTATTTCCATCGAATTGGGCTGAATCGAAAAATACATCAAATCCACCCGATCCAATGGTACCGTTGCAATCAGCTCGTCAAACTACGCCAGAAAAAGCCATAAAATCGATAGGTAAAAATGACATTCAAAAGACCATTTTTAACGGCTCACTTATGTATGCGGTAAAAATGCATTTTTGTTCAATATTGGGTATTTCCATCAAATTGGGCTGAATCGAAAAATACATCTAATCGCCCCAATCCAATGGTACTTTTGCAATCAGCACGTCAAACTACGCCAGAAAAAGCCATAAAATCGATAGGTAAAATGACATTCAAAAGACCATTTTTGACGGCTCACTTATGTATGCGGTAAAAATGCATTTTTGGTCAATATTGTCTATTTCCATCAATTGGGGCTGAATCGAAAAATACATCAAATCCACCTGATCCAATGGTACTGTTGCAATCAGCACGTCAAACTACGCCAGAAAAAGCAATAAAATCGATAGGTAAAAATGACATTCAAAAGACCACTTTTGACGGCTCACATATGTATGCAGTAAAAATGCATTTTCGGTCAATATTGTCTATTTCCATCAAATTGGGCTGAATCGAAAAATACATCAAATCCACCCGATCCAATTGTACCGTTGCAATCAGCTCGTCAAACTACGCCAGAAAAAGCCATTAAATCGTTGGCAAAAATGACATTCAAAAGACCATTTTTGACGGCTCACTTATGTATGCGGTAATAATGCATTTTTGGTCAATATTGGATATTTTATCAAATTGGGCTGAATCGAAAAATACATCTAATCAGCCCGATCCAATGGTACCGTTGCAATCAGCACGTCAAACTACGCCAGAAAAAGCAATAAAAACGATAGGTAAAAATGACATTCAAAAGACCATTTTTGACGGCTCACTCATGTATGCGGTGAAAATGCATTTTCGGTCAATATTAGCTATTTCCATCAAATTGGGCTGAATCGAAAAATACATCAAATATACTCGATCCAATGGTACCGTTGCAATTAGCACGTCAAACTACGCCAGAAAAAGCCATAAAATCGATAGGTAAAAATGACATTCAAAAGACCATTTTTGACGGCTACTTATGTATGCGGTAAAAATGCATTTTTGGTCACTATTGGATATTTCCATCAAATTGGGTTGAATCGAAAAATACATCAAATATACCCGATCCAATTGCACTGTTGCAATAAGCACGTCAAACTACGCCAGAAAAAGCCATAAAATCGATGGGTAAAAATGACATTCAAAAGACCATTTTTGACGGCTCACTCATGTATGCAGTAAAAATGCATTTTTGTTCAATGTTGGCTATTTCCATCGAATTGGGCTGAATCATAAATACATCAAATCCACCCGATCCAATGGTACCGTTGCAATCAGCTCGTCAAACTACGCCAGTAAAAGCCATAAAATCGATAGGTAAAAATGACATTCAAAAGACCATTTTTGACGGCTCACTTATGTATGCGGTAAAAATGCATTTTTGTTCAATATTGGCTATTTCCATCGAATTGGGCTGAATCGAAAAATACATCAAATCCACCCGATCCAATGGTACCGTTGCAATCAGCACGTCAAACTACGCCAGAAAAAGCCATAAAATCGATAGGTAAAAATGACATTCAAAAGACCATTTTTGACGGCTCACTTATGTATGCGGTAAAAATGAATTTTTGTTCAATATTGGGTATTTCCATCAGATTGGGCTGAATCGAAAAATACATCTAATCGCCCCGATCCAATGGTACTTTTGCAATCAGCACATTAAACTACGCCAGAAAAAGCCATAAAATCGATAGGCAAAAATGACATTCAAAAGACCATTTTTGACGGCTCACTTATTTATGCGGTAATAATGCATTTTTGGTCAATATTGGCTATTTTATCAAATTGGGCTGAATCGAAAAATACCTCAAATCAGCCCAATCCAATGGTACCGTTGCGATCAGCACGTCAAACTACGCCAGAAAAAGCAATAAAATCGATAGGTAAAAATGACATTCAAAAGACCATTTTTGACGGCTCACTCATGTATGCGGTGAAAATGCATTTTTGGTCAATATTAGCTATTTCCATCAAATTGGGCTGAATCGAAAAATACATCAAATATACTCGATCCAATGGTACCGTTGCAATTAGCACGTCAAACTACGCCAGAAAAAGCCATAAAATCGATAGGTAAAAATGACATTCAAAAGACCATTTTTGACAGCTCACTTATGTATGCGGTAAAAATGCATTTTTGGTCACTATTGGCTATTTCCATCAAATTGGGCTGAATCGAAAAATACATCAAATATACCCGATCCAATTGCACTGTTGCAATAAGCACGTCAAACTACGCCAGAAAAAGCCATAAAATCGATAGGTAAAAATGACATTCAAAAGACCATTTTTGACAGCTCATTATGTATGCAGTAAAAATGCATTTTCGGTCAATATTGGCTATTTCCATCAAATTGGGCTTAATCGAAAAATACATCTAATCCACCCGATCCAATGGTACTGTTGCAATCAGCACGTCAAACTACGTCAGAAAAAGCAATAAAATCGATAGGCAAAAATGACATTCAAAAGACCATTTTTGACGGCTCACTTATGTATGCGGTAAAAATGCATTTTTGTTCAATTTTGGCTATTTCCATCAAATTGGGCTGAATCGAAAAATACATCAAATCCACCCGATCCAATTGTACCGTTGCAATCAGCTCGTCAAACTACGCCAGTAAAAGCCATAGAATCGATAGGTAAAAATGACATTCAAAAGACCATTTTTGACGGCTCACTTATGTATGCGGTAAAAATGCATTTACGGTCAATATTGTCTATTTCCATCAAATTGGGCTGAATCGAAAAATACATCAAATCCACCCGATCCAATGGTACCGTGTCTTTCAGCACGTCAAACTACGCCAGAAAAAGCCATAAAATCGATAGGTAAAAATGACATTCAAAAGACGATTTTTGACGGCTCACTTATGTATGCAGTGAAAATGCATTTTTGGTCAATATTGGCTATTTCCATCAAATTGGGCTGAATCGAAAAATACATCAAATCAACCCGATCCAATGGTACTGTTACAATCAGCACGTCAAACTACGCCAGAAAAAGCAATAAAATGGATAGGCAAAAATGACATTCAAAAGACTATTTTTGACGGCTCACTTATGTATGCGGTAAAAATGCATTTTTGGTCAATATTGGCTATTTCCATCAATTTGGGCTGAATCGAAAAATACATCAAATCCACCCGATCCAATGGTACCGTTGCAATCAGCTCGTCAAACTACGCCAGAAAAAGCCATAAAATCGATAGGTAAAAATGACATTCAAAAGACCATTTTTGACGGCTCACTTATGTATGCAGTAAAAATGCATTTACGGTCAATATTGTCTATTTCCATCAAATTGGGCTGAATCGAAAAATACATCAAATCCACCCGATCCATTGGTACTGTTGCAATCAGCTCGTCAAACTACGCCAGTAAAAGCCATAAAATCGATAGGTAAAAATGACATTCAAAAGACCATTTTTGACGGCTCACTTATGTATGCAGTGAAAAAGCATTTTTGGTCAATATTGGCTATTTCCATCAAATTGGGCTGAATCGAAAAATACATCAAATCCACCCGATGCAATTGTACTGTTACAATCAGCACGTCAAACTACGCCAGAAAAAGCCATAAAATCGATAGGCAAAAATGACATTCAAAAGACCATTTTTGACGGCTCACTTATTTATGCGGTAAAAATGCATTTTTGGTCAATAATGGCTATTTCCATCAAATTGGGCTGAATCAAAAAATACATCAAATCCACCCGATCCAATGGTACTGTTACAATCAGCACGTCAAACTACGCCAGAAAAAGCAATAAAATCGATAGGCAAAAATGACATTCAAAAGACCATTTTTGACGGCTCACTTATGTATGCAGTGAAAATGCATTTTTGGTCAATATTGGCTATTTCCATCAAATTGGGCTGAATCGAGAAATACATCAAATCCACCCGATCCAATGGTACCGTTGCATTCAGCACGTCAAACTACGCCAGAAAAAGCCATAAAATCGATAGGTAAAAATGACATTCAAAAGACCATTTTTGACGGCTCACTCATGTATGCCGTAAAAATGCATTTTCGGTCACTATTGGCTATTTCCATCAAATTGGGCTTAATCGAAAAATACATCAAATCCACCCGATCCAATGGTACTGTTGCAATCAGCACGTCAAACTACGCCAGAAAAAGCCATAAAATCAATAGGTAAAAATGACATTCAAAAGACCATTTTTGACAGCTCACTTATGTATGCAGTAAAAATTCATTTTCAGTCAATATTGGCTATTTCCATCAAATTGGGCTGAATCGAAAAATACCTCAAATCCACCCAATCCAATGGTACCGTTGCAATCAGCACGTCAAACTACGCCAGAAAAAGCCATAAAATCGATAGGTAAAATGACATTCAAAAGACCATTTTTGACGGCTAACTTATGTATGCGGTAAAAATGCATTTTTGGTCAATATTGGCTATTTCCATCAAATTGGGCTGAATCGAAAAATACATCAAATCCACCCGATCCAATTGTACCGTTGCAATCAGCACGTCAAACTACGCCAGAAAAAGCCATAAAATCGATAGGTAAAAATGACATTCAAAAGACCATTTTTGACGGCTCACTTATGTATGCAGTAAAAATGCATTTTTGGTCAATATTGTCTATTTCCATCAATTTTGGCTGAATCGAAAAATACATCAAATCCACCCAATCCAATTGTACCGTTGCAATCAGCACGTCAAACTACGTCAGAAAAAGCCATAAAATCGATAGGTAAAAATGACATTCAAAAGACCATTTTTGACGGCTCACTTATGTATGCAGTGAAAATGCATTTTTGGTCAATATTGGCTATTTCCATCAAATTGAGCTGAATCGAAAAATACATCAAATCCACCCGATCCAATGGTACTGTTACAATCAGCACGTCAAACTACGCCAGAAAAAGCCATAAAATCGATAGGCAAAAATGACATTCAAAAGACCATTTTTGACAGCTCACTTATGTATGCTGTAAAAATGCATTTTCGGTCAATATTGGCTATTTCCATCAAATTGGGCTGAATCGAAAAATACATCAAATCCACCCGATCCATTGGTACTGTTGCAATCAGCTCGTCAAACTACGCCAGAAAAAGCCATAAAATCGATAGGTAAAAATGACATTCAAAAGACCATTTTTGACGGCTCACTTATGTATGCAGTAAAAATGCATTTTTGGTCAATATTTGCTATTTCCATCAAATTGGGCTAAATCGAAAAATACATTAAATCCACCCGATCCAATGGTACCGTTGCATTCAGCACGTCAAACTACGCCAGAAAAAGCCATAAAATCGATAGGTAAAAATGACATTCAAGAGACCATTTTTGACGGCTCGCTCATGCATGCAGTAAAAATGCATTTTCGGTCAATATTGGCTATTTCCATCAAATTTGGCTAAATCGAAAAATACATCTAATCCACCCGATCCAATGGTACTGTTGCAATCAGCTTGTCAAACTACGCCAGAAAAAGCAATAAAATCGATAGGCAAAAATGACATTCAAAAGACCATTTTTGACAGCTCACTTATGTATGCGGTAAAAATGCATTTTTGGTCAATATTGGCTATTTCCATCAATTTGGGCTGAATCGAAAAATACATCAAATCCACCCGATCCAATTGTACCGTTGCAATCAGCTTGTCAAACTACGCCAGAAAAAGCAATGAAATCGATAGGTAAAAATGACATTCAAAAGACGATTTTTGACGGCTCACTTATGTATGCAGTGAAAATGCATTTTTGGTCAATATTGGCTATTTCCATCAAATTGGGCTGAATCGAAAAATACATCAAATCCACCCAATCCAATGGTACCGTTGCAATCAGCACGTCAAACTACGCCAGAAAAAGCCATTAAATCGTTGGCAAAAATGACATTCAAAAGACCATTTTTGACGGCTCACTTATGTATGCAATAAAAATGCATTTTTGGTCAATATTGGCTATTTCCATCAATGTGGGCTGAATCAAAAAATACATCAAATCCATCCGATCCAATGATACTGTTGCAATAAGCACGTCAAACTACGCCAGAAAAAGCAATGAAATCGATAGGTAAAAATGACATTCAAAAGACCACTTTTGACAGCTCACTCATCTATGCGGTAAAAATGCATTTCCGGTCAATATTGGCTATTTCCATCAAATTGGGCTGAATCGAAAAATACATCAAATCCACCCGATCCAATGGTACCGTTTCAATCAGCTCGTCAAACTACGCCAGAAAAAGCCATAAAATCGATAGGTAAAAATGACATTCAAAAGACCATTTTTTACAGCTCACTTATGTATGCGGTAATAATGCATTTTCGGTCAATATTGGCTATTTTATCAAATTGGGCTGAATCGAAAAATACATCAAATCAGCCCGATCCAATGGTACTGTTGCAATCAGCACGTCAAACTACGCCAGAAAAAGCAATAAATTCGATACGTAAAAATGACATTCAAAAGACCATTTTTGACGGCTCACTCATGTATGCGGTGAAAATGCATTTTCGGTCAATATTAGCTATTTCCATCAAATTGGGCTGAATCGAAAAATACATCAAATATACTCGATCCAATGGTACCATTGCAATTAGCACGTCAAACTACACCAGAAAAAGCCATAAAATCGATAGGTAAAAATGACATTCAAAAGAACATTTTTGACGGCTAACTTATGTATGCGGTAAAAATGCATATTCGGTCACTATTGGCTATTTCCATCAAATTGGGCTGAATCGAAAAATACATCAAATATACCCGATCCAATTGTACTGTTGCAATCAGCACGTTAAACTACGCCAGAAAAAGCCATAAAATCGATAGGTAAAAATGACATTCAAAAGACCATTTTTGACGGCTCACTCATGTATGCAGTAAAAATGCATTTTTGTTCAATATTGGCTATTTCCATCGAATTGGGCTGAATCGAAAAATACATCAAATCCACCCGATCCAATGGTACTGTTGCAATCAGCTCGTCAAACTACGCCAGTAAAAGCCATAAATTCGATAGGTAAAAATGACATTCAAAAGACCATTTTTGACGGCTCACTTATGCATGCGGTAAAAATGCATTTTTGTTCAATATTGGCTATTTCCATCGAATTGGGCTTAATCGAAAAATACATCTAATCCACCCGATCCAATGGTACCGTTGCAATCAGCTCGTCAAACTACGCCAGAAAAAGCCATGAAATCTATAGGTGAAAATGACATTCAAAAGACCATTTTTGAGGGCTCACTTATGTATGCGGTAAAAATGCATTTTTGTTCAATATTGGCTATTTCCATCGAATTGGGCTGAATTGAAAAATACATCAAATATACCCGATCCAATGGTACTGTTGCAATCAGCACGTCAAACTATGCCAGAAAAAGCCATAAAATCGATAGGTAAAAATGACATTCAAAAGACCATTTTTGACGGCTCACACATGTATGCAGTAAAAATGCATTTTCGGTCAATATTGGCTATTTTATCAAATTGGGCTGAATCGAAAAATACATCAAATCAGCCCGATCCAATGGTACCGTTGCAATCAGGACGTAAAACTACGCCAGAAAAAGCAATAAAATCGATAGGTAAAAATGACATTCAAAAGACCATTTTTGACGGCTCACTCATGTATGCGGTGAAAATGCATTTTTGGTCAATATTAGCTATTTCCATCAAATTGGGCTGAATCGAAAAATACATCAAATATACTCGATCCAATGGTACCGTTGCAATTAGCACGTCAAACTACGCCAGAAAAAGCCATAAAATCGATAGGTAAAAATGACATTCAAAAGACTATTTTTGACGGCTAACTTATGTATGCAGTAAAAATGCATTTTCGGTCATTATTGGCTATTTCCATCAAATTGGGCTGAATCGAAAAATACATCAAATATACCCGATCCAATTGTACTGTTGCAATAAGCGCGTCAAACTACGCCAGAAAAAGCCATAAAATCGATAGGTAAAAATGACATTCAAAAGACCATTTTTGACGGCTCTCTCATGTATGCAGTAAAAATGCATTTTGGTTCAATATTGGCTATTTCCATCGAATTGGGCTGAATTGAAAAATACATCAAATCCACCCGATCCAATGGTACCGCTGCAATCAGCTCGTCAAACTACGCCAGTAAAAGCCATAAAATCGATAGGTAAAAATGACATTCAAAAGACTATTTTTGACGGCTCACACATGTATGCAGTAAAAATGCATTTTTGGTCAATATTGGCTATTTCCATCAAATTGGGCTTAATCGAAAAATACATCAAATCCACCCGATCCAATGGTACTGTTGCAATCAGCACGTCAAACTACGTCAGAAAAAGCCATAAAATCGATAGGTAAAAATGACATTCAAAAGACCATTTTTGACGGCTCACTTATGTATGCAATAAAAATGCATTTTTGGTCAATATTGGCTATTTCCATCAAATTGGGCTGAATCGAAAAATACATCAAATCCACCCAATCCAATTGTACCGTTGCAATCAGCACGTCAAACTAAGCCAGAAAAAGCCATAAAATCGATAGCTAAAAATGACATTCAAAAGACCATTTTTGACGGCTCACTTACGTGTGCAGTAAAAATGCATTTTCGGTCAATATTGGCTATTTCCATCAAATTGGGCTGAATCGAAAAATACATCAAATCCACCCGATCCAATTGTACCGTTGCAATCAGCACGTCAAACTTCGCCAGAAAAAGCCATAAAATCGATAGGTAAAAATGACATTCAAAAGACCATTTTGACGGCTCACTTATGTATGCGGTAAAAATGCATTTATGGTCAATATTGGCTATTTCCATCAAATTGGGCTGAATCGAAAAATACATCAAATCCACCCGATCCAATGGTACCGTTGCAATCAGCTCGTCAAACTACGCCAGTAAAAGCCATAGAATTGATAGGTAAAAATGACATTCAAAAGACCATTTTTGACGGCTCACTTATGTATGCAGTAAAAATGCATTTACGGTCAATATTGGCTATTTCCATCAAATTGGGCTGAATCGAAAAATACATCAAATCCACCCGATCCAATGGTACTGTTGCAATCAGCACGTCAAACTACGCCAGTAAAAGCCATAAAATCGATAGGTAAAAATGACATTCAAAAGACCATTTTTGACGGCTCACACATGTATGCAGTAAAAATGCATTTTCGGTCAATATTGGCTATTTCCATCAAATTTGGCTGAATCGAAAAATACATCTAATCCACCCGATCCAATGGTACTGTTGCAATCAGCACGTCAAACTACGCCAGAAAAAGCCATAAAATCGATAGGTAAAAATGACATTCAAAAGACCATTTTTGACGGCTCACTTATGTATGCAGTAAAAATGCATTTTTGGTCAATATTGGCTATTTCCATCAAATTGGGCTGATTCGAAAAATACATCAAATCGACCCAATCCAATTGTACCGTTGCAATCAGCACGTCAAACTAAGCCAGAAAAAGCCATAAAATCGATAGGTAAAAATGACATTCGAAAGACCATTTTTGACGGCTCACTTATGTATGCAGTGAAAATGCATTTTTGGTCAATATTGGCTATTTCCATCAAATTGGGCTGAATCAAAAAAATACATCAAATCCACCCAATCCAATGGTACCGTTGCAATCAGCACGTCAAACTACGCCAGAAAAAGCCATAAAATCGATAGGTAAAGATGACATTCAAAAGACCATTTTTGACGGCTCACTTATGTATGCGGTAAAAATGCATTTTTAGTCAATATTGGCTATTTCCATCAAATTGGGCTGAATCGAAAAATACATCAAATCTACCCGATCCAATGGTACTGTTACAATCAGCACGTCAAACTACGCCAGAAAAAGCTATAAAATCGATAGGTAAAATGACAATCAAAAGACCATTTTTGACGGCTCACTTATGTATGCGGTAATAATGCATTTTTGGTCAATATTGGCTATTTTATCAAATTGGGCTGAATCGAAAAATACATCAAATCAGCCCGATCCAATGGTACCGTTGCAATCAGCACGTCAAACTACGCCAGAAAAAGCAATAAAATCGATAGGTAAAAATGACATTCAAAAGACCATTTTTGACGGCTCACTCATGTATGCGGTGAAAATGCATTTTCGGTCAATATTGGCTACTTCCATCAAATTGGGCTGAATCGAAAAATACATCAAATATACCCGATGCAATTGTACTGTTGCAATAAGCACGTCAAACTACGCCAGAAAAAGCCATAAAATCGATAGGTAAAAATGACATTCAAAAGACCATTTTTGACGGCTCACTCATGTATGCAGTAAAAATGCATTTACGGTCAATATTGGCTATTTCCATCAAATTGAGCTTAATCGAAAAATACATCTAATCCACCTGATCCAATGGTACTGTTGCAATCAGCACGTCAAACTACGCCAGAAAAAGCCATAAAATCGATAGGTAAAAATGACATTCAAAAGACCATTTTTGACGGCTCACTCATGTATGCAGTAAAAATGCATTTACGGTCAATATTGGCTATTTCCATCAAATTGAGCTTAATCGAAAAATACATCTAATCCACCTGATCCAATGGTACTGTTGCAATCAGCACGTCAAACTACGCCAGAAAAAGCCATAAAATCGATAGGTAAAATGACATTCAAAAGACCATTTTTGACGGCTCAGTTATGTATGCGGTAATAATGCATTTTTGGTCAATATTGGCTATTTTATCAAATTGGGCATAATCGAAAAATACATCAAATCAGCCCAATCCAATGGTACTGTTGCAATCAGCACGCCAAACTACACCAGAAAAAGCCATAAAATCGATAGGTAAAAATGACATTCAAAAGACCATTTTTTACGGCTCACTAACGCATGCAGTAAAAATGCATTTTTGGTCAATATTGGCTCTTTCAATCAAATTGGGCTGAATCAAAAAATACATCTAATGCACCCGAACCAATGGTACTGTTGCAATCAGCACGTCAAACTACGCCAGAAAAAGCCATAAAATCGATAGGTAAAAATGACATTCAAAAGACCATTTTTGACGGCTCACTTATGTATGCGGTGAAAATGCATTTTTGGTCAATATTGGCTATTTCCATCAGATTGGGCTGAATCGGAAAATACATCAAATCCACCCGATCCAATGATACCGTTGCAATCAGCACGTCAAACTACGCCAGAAAAAGCCATAAAATCGATAGGTAAAAATGACATTCAAAAGACCATTTTTGACAGCTCACTTATGTATGCAGTAAAAATGCATTTTTGGTCAATATTGGCTATTTCCATCAAAATGGGCCGAATCGAAAAATACATCAAATAAATCCGATCCAATGGTACCATTGCAATCAGCACGTCAAACTACGTCAGAAAAAGCCATAAAATCGATAGGTAAAAATGACAATCAAAAGACCATTTTTGACGGCTCACTTATGTATGCGGTAATAATGCATTTTTGGTCAATATTGGCTATGTTATCAAATTGGGCTGAATCGAAAAATATATCAAATCCACCCGATCCAATGCTACCGTTGCAATCAGCACGTCAAACTACGACAGAAAAAGCCATAAAATCGATAGGTAAAAATGACATTCAAAAGACCATTTTTGACGGCTCACTCATGTATGCAGTAAAAATGCATTTTGGTCGATATTGGCTATTTTATCAAATTGGGCTGAATCGAAAAATACATCTAATCCACCCGATCCAATGGTACTGTTGCAATCAGCACGTCAAACTACGCCAGAAAAAGCCATAAAATCGATAGGTAAAAATGACATTCAAAAGACCATTTTTGACGGCTCACTTATGTATGCAGTAAAAATGCATTTTCGGTCAATATTGGCTATTTCCATCAAATTGGGCTGAATCGAAAAATACATCAAATCCACCCATTCCAATTGTACTGTTGCAATCAGCACGTCAAACTACGCCAGAAAAAGCCATAAAATCGATAGGGAAAAATGACATTCAAAAGACCATTTTTGACGGCTCACTCATGTATGCAGTGAAAATTCATTTTTGGTCAATATTGGCTATTTCCATAAAATTGGGCTGAATCGAAAAATGCATCAAATATACCCAATCCAATGGTAATGTTGCAATCAGCACGTCAAACTACGCCAGAAAAAGCCATAAAATCGATAGGTAAAAATGACATTCAAAACACAATTTTTGTCGGCTCACTTACGTATGCAGTAAAAATGCATTTTTGGTCAATATTGGCTATTTCATTCAAATTGGGCTGAATCGAAAAATACATCAAATCCACCCGATCCAATGGTACCGTTGCAATCAGCATGTCAAACTACGCCAGAAAAAGCCATAAAATCGATAGGTAAAATGACATTCAAAAGACCATTTTTGACAGCTCACTTATGTATGCGGTAAAAATGCGTTTTTGGTCAATATTGGCTATTTCCATCAAATTGGGCTGAATCGAAAAATATATCAAATTCACCCAATCCAATGGTACCGTTGCAATCAGCACGTCAAACTACGCCAGAAAAAGCCATAAAATCGATAGGTAAAAATGACATTCAAAAGACCATTTTTGACGGCTCACTCATGTATGCAGTAAAAATGCATTTTCGGTCAATATTGGCTATTATATCAAATTGGGCTGAATCGAAAAATACATCTAATCGACCCGATCCAATGGTACTGTTGCAATCAGCACGTCAAACTACGCCAGAAAAAGCCATAAAATCGATAGGTAAAAATGACATTCAAAAGACCATTTTTGACGGTTCACTTATGTATGCGGTGAAAATGCATTTTTGGTCAATATTGGCTATTTCCATCAATTTGGGCTGAATCGAAAAATACATCAAATCCACCCGATCCAATTGCACTGTTGCAATAAGCACATCAAACTACGCCAGACAAAGCCATAAAATCGATAGGTAAAAATGACATTCAAAAGACCATTTTTGACGGCTCACTTATGTATGCGGTGAAAATGCATTTTTGGTCAATATTGGCTATTTCCATCAAATTGGGCTGAATCGAAAAATACATCAAATCCACCCGATCCAATGGTACCGTTGCAATCAGCACGTCAAACTACGCCAGAAAAAGCCATAAAATCGATAGGTAAAATGACATTCAAATGACCATTTTTGACGGCTCACTCATTTATGCGGTGAAAATGCATTTTTGGTCAATATTGGCTATTTCCATCAAATTGGGCTGAATTGAAAAATATATCAAATCAGCCCGATCCAATGGTACTGTTGCAATCAGCACGTCAAACTACGTCAGAAAAAGCCATAAAATCGATAGGTAAAAATGACAATCAAAAGACCATTTTTGACGGCTCACTTATGTATACGGTAATAATGCATTTTTGGTCAATATTGGCTATGTTATCAAATTGGGCTGAATCGAAAAATATATCAAATCCACCCGATCCAATGGTACCGCTGCAATCAGCACGTCAAACTACGACAGAAAAAGCCATAAAATCGATAGGTAAAAATGACATTCAAAAGACCATTTTTGACGGCTCACTCATGTATGCAGTAAAAATGCATTTTGGTCGATATTGGCTATTTTATCAAATTGGGCTGAATCGAAAAATACATCAAATATACCCAATCCAATGGTAACGTTTCAATCAGCACGTCAAACTACGCCAGAAAAAGCCATAAAATCGATAGGCAAAAATGACATTCAAAAGACCATTTTTGACGGCTCACTTACGCATGCGGTAAAAATGCATTTTCGGTCAATATTGGCTATTTCCATCAAATCGGGCTGAATCAAAAAATACATCTAATCCACCCGATCCAATGGTACTGTTGCAATCAGCACGTCTAACTACGCCAGAAAAAGCCATAAAATCGATAGGTAAAAATGACATTCAAAAGACCATTTTTGACGGCTCACTTATGTATGCGGTGAAAATGCATTTTTGGTCAATATTGGCTATTTCCATCAAATTGGGCTGAATCGGAAAATACATCAAATCCAACCGATCCAATGGTACCGTTGCAATCAGCACGTCAAACTACGCCAGAAAAAGCCATAAAATCGATAGGTAAAAATGACATTCAAAAGACCATTTTTGACAGCTCACTTATGTATGCGGTAAAAATGCATTTTTGGTCAATATTGGCTATTTCCATCAAAATGGGCTGAATCGAAAAATACATCAAATCCATCCGATCCAATGGTACCATTGCAATCAGCACGTCAAACTACGTCAGAAAAAGCCATAAAATCGATAGGTAAAAATGACAATCAAAAGACCATTTTTGACGGCTCACTTATGTATACGGTAATAATGCATTTTTGGTCAATATTGGCTATGTTATCAAATTGGGCTGAATCGAAAAATATATCAAATCCATCCGATCCAATGGTACCGTTGCAATCAGCACGTCAAACTACGACAGAAAAAGCCATAAAATCGATAGGTAAAAATGACATTCAAAAGACTATTTTTGACGGCTCACTCATGTATGCAGTAAAAATGCATTTTGGTCGATATTGGCTATTTTATCAAATTGGGCTGAATCGAAAAATACATCTAATCCACCCGATCCAATGGTACTGTTGCAATCGGCACGTCAAACTACGCCTGAAAAAGCCATTAAATCGATAGGTAAAAATGACATTCAAAAGACCATTTTTGACGGCTCACTCATGTATGCAGTAAAAATGCATTTTGGTCGATATTGGCTATTTTATCAAATTGGGCTGAATCGAAAAATACATCTAATCCACCCGATCCAATGGTACTGTTGCAATTGGCACGTCAAACTACGCCTGAAAAAGCCATTAAATCGATAGGTAAAAATGACATTCAAAAGACCATTTTTGACGGCTCACTTATGTATGCAGTAAAAATGCATTTTCGGTCAATATTGGCTATTTCCATCAGATTGGGCTGAATCGAAAAATATATCAAATCCACCCGATCCAATTGTACTGTTGCAATCAGCACGTCAAACTACGCCAGAAAAAGCCATAAAATTGATAGGTAAAAATGACATACAAAAGACCATTTTTGACGGCTCACTTATGTATGCGGTGAAAATGCATTTTTGGTCAACATTGGCTATTTCCATCAAATTGGGCTGAATCGAAAAATGCATCAAATATACCCAATCCAATGGTAACGTTGCAATCAGCACGTCAAACTACGCCAGAAAAAGCCATAAAATCGATAGGTAAAAATGACATTCAAAACACAATTTTTGACGGCTCACTTACGTATGCAGTAAAAATGCATTTTTGGTCAATATTGGCTATTTCATTCAAATTGGGCTGAATCGAAAAATACATCAAATCCACCCGATCCAATGGTACCGTTGCAATCAGCATGTCAAACTACGCCAGAAAAAGCCATAAAATCGATAGGTAAAATGACATTCAAAAGACCATTTTTGACAGCTCACTTATGTATGCGGTAAAAATGCATTTTTGGTCAATATTGGCTATTTCCATCAAATTGGGCTGAATCGAAAAATATATCAAATCCACCTGATCCAATGGTACCGTTGCAATCAGCACGTCAAACTACGCCAGAAAAAGCCATAAAATCGATAGGTAAAAATGACATTCAAAAGACCATTTTTGACGGCTCACTCATGTATGCAGTAAAAATGCATTTTGTTCAATATTGGCTATTTTATCAAATTGGGCTGAATCGAAAAATACATCTAATCGACCCGATCCAATGGTACTGTTGCAATCAGCACGTCAAACTACGCCAGAAAAAGCCATAAAATCGATAGGTAAAAATGACATTCAAAAGACCATTTTTGACGGTTCACTTATGTATGCGGTGAAAATGAATTTTTGGTCAATATTGGCTATTTCCATCAAATTGGGCTGAATCGAAAAATACATCAAATCCACCCGATCCAATTGCACTGTTGCAATAAGCACATCAAACTACGCCAGACAAAGCCATAAAATCGATAGGTAAAAATGACATTCAAAAGACCATTTTTGACAGCTCACTTATGTATGCAGTAAAAATGCATTTTGGTCGATATTGGCTATTTTATCAAATTGGGCTGAATCGAAAAATACATCTAATCCACCCGATCCAATGGTACTGTTGCAATCAGCACGTCAAACTACGCCAGAAAAAGCAATAGAATCGATAGGTAAAAATGACATTCAAAAGACCATTTTTGACGGCTCACTTATGTATGCGGTGAAAATTCATTTTTGGTCAATATTGGCTATTTCCATCAAATTCGGCTGAATCGAAAAATACATCAAATATACCCAATCCAATGGTAACGTTGCAATCAGCACGTCAAACTACGCCAGAAAAAGCCATAAAATCGATAGGTAAAAATGACATTCAAAACACCATTTTTGACGGCTCACTTACGTGTGCAGTAAAAATGCATTTTCGGTCAATATTAGCTATTTCCATCAAATTGGGCTGAATTGAAAAATACATCAAATCCACCCGATCCAATGGTACCATTTCAATCAGCACGTCAAACTACGCCAGAAAAAGCCATAAAATCGATAGGTAAAAATGACATTCAAAAGACCATTTTTGACAGCTCACTTATGTATGCGGTAAAAATACATTTTTGGTCAATATTGGCTATTTCCATCAAATTGGGCTTAATCGAAAAATACATCAAATCCACCCGATCCAATGGTACCGTTGCAATCAGCACGTCAAACTACGCCAGAAAAAGCCATAAAATCGATAGGTAAAATGACATTCAAAAGACCATTTTTGACAGCTCACTTATGTATGCGGTAAAAATGCATTTTTGGTCAATATTGGCTATTTCCATCAAATTGGGCTGAATCGAAAAATATATCAAATCCACCCAATCCAATGGTACCGTTGCAATCAGCACGTCAAACTACGCCAGAAAAAGCCATAAAATCGATAGGTAAAAATGACATTCAAAAGACCATTTTTGACGGCTCACTCATGTATGCAGTAAAAATACATTTTGTTCAATATTGGCTATTTTATTAAATTGGGCTGAATCGAAAAATACATCTAATCGACCCGATCCAATGGTACTGTTGCAATCAGCACGTCAAACTACGCCAGAAAAAGCCATAAAATCGATAGGTAAAAATGACATTCAAAAGACCATTTTTGACGGCTCACTCATGTATGCAGTAAAAATGCATTTTGGTCGATATTGGCTATTTTATCAAATTGGGCTGAATCGAAAAATACATCTAGTCCACCCGATCCAATGGTACTGTTGCAATCGGCACGTCAAACTACGCCTGAAAAAGCCATAAAATCGATAGGTAAAAATGACATTCAAAAGACCATTTTTGACAGCTCAGTTATGTATGCAGTAAAAATGCAATTTCGGTCAATATTGGCTATTTCCATCAAATTGGGCTGAATCGAAAAATACATCAAATCCACCTGATCCAATGGTACCGTTGCAATCAGCACGTCAAACTACGCCAGTAAAAGCCATAAAATCGATAGGTAAAAATGACATTCAAATGACCATTTTTGACGGCTCACTCATGTATGCAGTGAAAATGCCTTTTCGGTCAATATTGGCTATTTCCATCAAATTGGGCTGAATCGAAAAATACATCAAATATACCCAATCCAATGGTAACTTTTCAATCAGCACGTCAAACTACACCAAAAAAGCCATAAAATCGATAGGTAAAAATGACATTCAAAAGACCATTTTTGACGGCTCACTTACTCATGCGGTAACAATGCATTTTTGGTCAATATTGGCTATTTCCATCAAATCGGGCTGAATTGAAAAATACATCAAATCCACCCGATCCAATGGTACCGTTGCAATCAGCACGTCAAACTACGCCAGAAAAAGCCATAAAATCGATAGGTAAAAATGACATTCAAAAGACCTTTTTTGACGGCTCACTTATGTATGCAGTAAAAATGCATTTTTGGTCCATATTGGCTATTTCCATCAAATTGGGCTGAATCGAAAAATACATTAAATCCACCTGATCCAATGGTACCGTTGCAATATGCATGTCAAACTACGCCAGAAAAAGCCATAAAATCGATAGGTAAAAATGACATTCAAAAGACCATTTGTGACGGCCCACTTATGTATGTATGTGGAAGTATCTTCTCGACCAAGAGCGGCTATTTCCATCAAATTGGGCTGAATCGAAAAATACGTCAAATCCACCCGATCCAATTGTACCGTTGCAATATGCACGTCAAACTACGTCGGAAAAAGCCATAAAATTGATAGGTAAAAAGACATTCAAAAGACCATTTTTGACGGCTCACTTATGTATGTGCTGGAAGTGCCTTCTCAACCAATAACGGCTATTTTCATCAAATTGGGCTGTATCGAAAAATACATCAAATCCACCCGATCCAAAGGTACCGTTGCAATCAGCACGTCAAACTACGCCAGAAAAAGCCATAAAATCGATAGGTAAAAATGACATTCAAAAGACCATTGTTGAAGGCTCACTTATGTATGTGCTGGAAGTGCTTTCTCGACCAATAGCGGCTATTTTCATCAAATTGGGCTGAATCGAAAAATACATCAAATCCACCCGATCCAATGGTACCGTTGCAATCAGCACGTCATACTACGCCAGAAAAAGCCATAAAATCGATAGGTAAAAATGACATTCAAAAGACCATTTTTGATGGCTCACTTATGTATGTGCTGGAAGTGCCTTTTCAACCAATAGCGGCTATTTTCATCAAATTGGGCTGAATTGAAAAATACATCAAATCCACCTGATTAAATGGTACCGTTGCAATCAGCATGTCAAACTACTCCAGCAAAAGCCATAAAATCGATAGGTTAAAATGACATTCAAAAGACCATTTTTGACGGCTCACTTATGTATGTGCTGGAAGTGCCTTCTCGACCAATAGCAGCTATTTCCATCAAATTGGGCTGAATTGAAAAATACATCAAATCCACCTGATCCAATGGTACCGTTGCAATCAGCACGTCAAACTACGCCAGAAAAAGCCATAAAATCGATAGATAAAAATGACATTAAAAAGAACATTTTTGACGGCCCACTTATGTATTTGCTGGAAGTGCCTTCTCGACCAATAACGGCTATTTTCATCAAATTGGGCTGAATCAAAAAATACATCAAATCCAACCTCTCCAATGGTACCGTTGTAATCAGTACGTCAAACTACGCCAGAAAAAGCCATAAAATCGATAGATAAAAATGACATTCAAAAGAATATTTGTGACAGCTCATTTATGTATGTGGTAAAAATGCATTTCCGGTCAATATTGGCTATTTTCATTAAATTGGGCTGAATTGAAAAATACATCAAATCCATCCGATCCAATGGTACCGTTGCAATCAGCACGTCAAACTACGCCAGAAAAAGCCATAAAATCGATAGGTAAAAATGACATTCAAAAGACCATTTTGACGGTTCACTTATGTATGCGGTAAAAATGCATTTTCGGTCAATGTTGGCTATTTCCATCAAATTGGGCTGAATCGAAAAATACATCAAATCCACCCGATCCAATGGTATCGTTGTAATATGCACGTCAAACTACGCCAGAAAAAGCCATAAAATCGATAAGTAAAAATGACATTCAAAAGACCATTTGTGACGGCTCACTTATGTATGTGCTGGAAGTGCTTTCTCGACCAATAGCAGCTATTTCCATCAAATTGGGCTGAATCGAAAAATACATCAAATCCACCCGATCCAATGGTACCGTTGCAATCAGCGCGTCAAACTACGCCAGTAAAAGCCATAAAATCGATAGGTAAAAATGACATTCAAAAGACCCTTTTTGACTGCTCACTTATGTATGCGGTAAAAATGCATTTTTGGTCAATATTGGCTATTTCCATCAAATTGGGCTGAATCGAAAAATACATCAAATCCACCTGATCCAATGGTACCGTTGCAATATGCACGTCAAACTACGCAAGCAAAAGCCATAAAATCGATAGGTAAAAATGACATTCAAAAGAACAGTTTTGACGGCCCACTTATGTATGTGCTGGAAGTGCCTTCTCGACCAATAACGGTTATTTTCATCAAATTTGGCTGAATCGAAAAATACATCAAATCCACCCAATCCAATGGTACTGTTGCAATCAGCACGTCAAACTACGCCAGAAAACGCCATAAAATCGATAGGTGAAAATGACATTCAAAAGACCATTTGTGACAGCTCACTTATATATGTGCTGGAAGTGCCTTCTCGACCAATATTGGCTATTTCCATCAAATTGGGCTGAATCGAAAAATACATCAAATCCACCCGATCCAATGGTACAGTTGCAATCAGCACGTCAAACTACGCCAGAAAAGCAATAAAATCGATAGGTAAAAATGACATTCAAAAGACCATTTTTGACGGCTCACTTATGTATGCGGTAAAAATGCATTTTTGGCCAATATTGGATATTTCCATCAAATTGGGCTGAATCGAAAAATTCATCAAATCCACCCGATCCAATGGTACCGTTGCAATCAGCACGTCAATCTACGCCAGAAAAAGCCATAAAATCAATAGGTAAAAATGACATTCAAAAGACCATTTTTGACGGCTCACTTATGTATGTGCTGGAAGTGCCTTCTCGACCAATAGCGGCTATTTTCATCAAATTGGGCTGAATCGGAAAATACATCAAATCCACCCGATCCAATGGTACCGTTGCAATATGCACGTCAAACTACGCCAGAAAAAGCCATAAAATCGATAGGTAAAAATGACACTCAAAAGAACATTTTTGACGGCCCACTTATGTATGTGCTGGAAGTGCCTTCTCAACCAATAACGGCTATTTCCATCAAATTAGGCTGAATCAAAAAATACATCAAATCCACCCGATCCAATTGTACTGTTGCAATCAGCACGTCAAACTACGCCAGAAAAAGCCATAAAATCGATAGGTGAAAATGACATTCAAAAGACCATTTGTGACGGCTCACTTATGTATGTGCTGAAAGTGCCTTCTCAACCAATATTGGCTATTTCCATCAAATTGGGCTGAATCAAAAATACATCAAATCCACCCGATCCAATGGTACAGTTGCAATCAGCACGTCAAACTACGCCAGAAAAGCCATAAAATTGATAGGTAAAAATGACATTCAAAAGACCATTTTTGACGGCTCACTTATGTATGCGGTAAAAATGCATTTTTGGCCAATATTGGTTACTTCCATCAAATTGGGCTGAATCGAAAAATACATCAAATCCACCCGATCCAATGGTACCGTTGCAATCAGCACGTCAAACTACACCAGAAAAAGCCATAAAATCGATAGTTAAAAATGACATTCAAAAGACCATTTTTGACAGCTCACTTATGTATGTGCTGGAAGTGCCTTCTCGACCAATAGCGGCTATTTTCATCAAATTGGGCTGAATCGAAAAATACATCAAATCCACCCGATCCAATGGTACCGTTGCAATCAGCACGTCAAACTACGCCAGAAAAAGCCATAAAATCGATAGGTAAAAATGACATTCAAAAGACCATTCTTGACGGCTCACTTATGTATGCGGTAAAAATGCATTTCCGGTCAATATTGGCTATTTCCATCAAATTGGGCTGAATTGAAAAATACATCCAATCCATCTGATCGAATGGTACCGTTGTAATCAGCACGTCAAACTACGCCAGAAAAAGCCATAAAATTGATAGGTAAAAATGACATTCAAAAGACCATTTTTGATGGCTCACTTATGTATGTGCTGGAAGTGCCTTCTCGACCAATAGCAGCTATTTCCATCAAATTGGGCTGAATCGAAAAATTCATCAAATTCACCTGATCGAATGGTACCGTTGTAATCAGCACGTCAAACTACGCCAGAAAAAGCCATAAAATTGATAGGTAAAAATGACATTCAAAAGACCATTTTTGACAGCTCACTTATGTATGTGCTGGAAGTGCCTTCTCGACCAATAGCGGCTATTTTCATCAAATTGGGCTAAATCAAAAAATACATCAAATCCACCCGATCCAATGGTACCGTTGCAATCAGCACGTCAAACTACGCCAGAAAAAGCCATAAAATCGATAGGTAAAAATGACATTCAAAAGACCATTTTTGACAGCTCACTTATGTATGCGGTAAAAATGCATTTTCGGTCAATATTGGCTATTTCCATCAAATTGGGCATAATCGGAAAATACATCAAATCCACCCGATCCAATGGTACAGTTGCAATCAGCACGTCAAACTACGCCAGAAAAGCCATAAAATCGATAGGTAAAAATGACATTCAAAAGACCATTTTTGACGGCTCACTTATGTATGTGCTGGAAGTGCCTTCTCGACCAATAGCAGCTATTTTCATCAAATTGGGCTGAATCGAAAAATACATCAAATCCACCCGATCCAATGGTACTGTTGCAATCAGCACGTCAAACTACGCCAGAAAAAGCCATAAAATCGATAGATAAAAATGACATTCAAAAGACCATTGTTGACGGCTCACTTATGTATGCGGTAAAAATGTATTTTCGGTCAATAATGGCTATTTCCATCAAATTGGGCTGAATTGAAAAATACATCCAATCCATCCGATCCAATGGTACCGTTGCAATCAGCACGTCAAACTACGCCAGAAAAAGCCATAAAATCGATAGGTAAAAATGACATTCAAAAGACCATTGTTGACAGCTCACTTATGTATGTGCTGGAAGTGCCTTCTCGACCAATAGCGGCTATTTCCATCAAATTGGGCTGAATCGGAAAAATTCATCAAATCCACCTGATCGAATGGTACTGTTGTAATCAGCACGTCAAACTACGCCAGAAAAAGCCATAAAATTGATAGGTAAAAATGACATTCAAAAGACCATTTTTGTCAGCTCACTTATGTATGTGCTGGAAGTGCCTTCTCAACCAATGGCGGCTATTTCAATCAAATTGGGCTGAATCGAAAAGTACATCAAATCCACCCGATCCAATGGTACCGTTGCAATCAGCACGTCAAACTACGCCAGAAAAAGCCATAAAATCGATAGGTAAAAATGACATTAAAAAGACCATTGTTGATGGCCCACTTATGTATGTGCTGGAAGTGCCTTCTACACCAATAACGGCTATTTCCATCAAATTGGGCTGAATTCAAAAATACATCAAATCCACCTGATCCAATGGTACTGTTGCAATCAGCATGTCAAACTACGCCAGAAAAAGCCATAAAATCGATAGGTAAAAATGACATTCAAAAGACCATTGGTGACGGCTCACTTATGTATGTGATGGAAGTGCCTTCTCGAACAATAGCAGCTATTTTCATCAAATTGGGCTGAATCGAAAAATACATCAAATCCATCCGATCCAATGGTACCGTTGCAATCAGCACGTCAAACTACGCCAGAAAAAGCCATAAAATCGATAGGTAAAAATGACATTCAAAAGACCATTGTTGACAGTTCACTTATGTATGTGCTGGAAGTGCCTTCTCGACCAATAGCGGCCATTCCATCAAATTGGGCTGAATCGGAAAAATTCATCAAATCCACCTGATCGAATGGTACCGTTGTAATCAGCACGTCAAACTACGCCAGAAAAAGCCATAAAATTGATAGGTAAAAATGACATTCAAAAGACCATTTTTGACAGCTCACTTATGTATGTGCTGGAAGTGCCTTCTCAACCAATAGCGGCTATTTCAATCAAATTGGGCTGAATCGAAAAGTACATCAAATCCACCCGATCCAATGGTACCGTTGCAATCAGCACGTCAAACTACGCCAGAAAAAGCCATAAAATCGATAAGTAAAAATGACATTAAAAAGACCATTGTTGACGGCCCACTTACGTATGTGCTGGAAGTGCCTTCTCGACCAATAACGGCTATTTCCATCAAATTGGGCTGAATTCAAAAATACATCAAATCCACCTGATCCAATGGTACTGTTGCAATCAGCACGTCAAACTACGCCAGAAAAAGCCATAAAATCGATAGGTAAAAATGACATTCAAAAGACCATTGGTGACGGCTCACTTATGTATGTGATGGAAGTGCCTTCTCGAACAAGAGCAGCTATTTTCATCAAATTGGGCTGAATCGAAAAATACATCAAATCCACCCGATCCAATGGTACTGTTGCAATCAGCACGTCAAACTACGCCAGAAAAAGCCATAAAATCGATAGGTAAAAATGACATTCAAAAGACCATTTTTGACAGCTCACTTATGTATGCAGTAAAAATTCATTTTCGGTCAATATTGGCTATTTCCATCAAATTGGGCTGAATCCAAAAATACATCAAATCCACCCGATCCAATTGTACCGTTGCAATCAGCAAGTCAAACTACGCCAGAAAAAGCCATAAAATCGATAGGTAAAACTGACATTCAAAAGACCATTTTTGACGGCTCACTTATGTATGCAGTGAAAATGCATTTTTGGTCAATATTGGCTATTTCCATCAAATTGGGCTTAATCGAAAAATACATCAAATCCACCCAATCCAATGGTACCGTTGCAATCAGCACGTCAAACTACGCCAGAAAAAGCAATAAAATCGATAGGTAAAATGACATTCGAAAGACCATTTTTGACGGCTCACTTATGTATGCGGTAAAATGCATTTTTGCTCAATATTGGCTATTTCCATCAAATTGGGCTGACTCGAAAAATACATCAAATCCACCTGATCCAATGGTACCGTTGCAATCAGCACGTCAAACTACGCCAGAAAAAGCCATAAAATCGATAGGTAAAAATGACATTCAAAAGACCATTTTTGACAGCTCACTTATGTATGTGCTGGAAGTGCCTTCTTGACCAATAGCGGATATCTCCATCAAATTGGGCTTAATCGAAAAATACATCAAAACCACCTGATCCAATGGTACAGATGTAATCAGCACGTCAAACTACGCCAGAAAAAGCCATAAAATTGACAAGTAAAAATGACATTCAAAAGACCATTTTTGACAGCTCACTTATGTATGTGCTGGAAGTGCCTTCTCGACCAATAGCGGCTATTTTCATCAAATTGGGCTGAATCGAAAAATACATCAAATCCACCCGATCCAATGGTACCGTTGCAATCAGCACGTCAAACTACGCCAGAAAAAGCCATTGAATCGATAGGTAAAAATGACACGCAAAAGAACATTTGTGACGGCTCACTTATGTATGCGGTAAAAATGCATTTTCGGTCAATATTGGCTATTTCTATCAAATTGGGCTGAATCGAAAAATACATCAAATCTACCCGATCCAATGGTACCGTTGCAATCAGCACTTCAAGCTACGTTAGAAAAGCCATAAAATCAATAGGTAAAAATGACATTCAAAAGACCATTTTTGACGGCTCACTTATGTATGCGGTAAAAATGCATTTTCGGTCAATATTGGCTATTTCCATCAAATTGGGCTGAATCGAAAAATACATCAAATCCACCCGATCCAATGGTACAGTTGCAATCAGCACGTCAATCTACGCCAGAAAAGCCATAAAATCGATAGGTAAAAATGACATTCAAAAGACCATTTTTGACGGCTCACTTATGTATGTGCTGGAAGTGCCTTCTCGACCAATAGCAGCTATTTTCATCAAATTGGGCTTAATCGAAAAATACATCAAATCCACCCGATCCAATGGTACTGTTGCAATCAGCACGTCAAACTACGCCAGAAAAAGCAATAAAATCGATAGATAAAAATGACATTCAAAAGACCATTGTTGACGGCTCACTTATGTATGCGGTAAAAATGCATTTTCGGTCAATAATGGCTATTTCCATCAAATTGGGCTGAATTGAAAAATACATCCAATCCATCCGATCCAATGGTACAGTTGCAATCAGCACGTCAAACTACGCCAGAAAAAGCCATAAAATCGATAGGTAAAAATGACATTCAAAAGACCATTGTTGACGGCTCACTTATGTATGTGCTGGAAGTGCCTTTTCGACCAATAGCGGCTATTTCCATCAAATTGGGCTGAATCGGAAAAATTCATCAAATCCACCTGATCGAATGGTATTGTTGTAATCAGCACGTCAAACTACGCCAGAAAAAGCCATAAAATCGATAGGTAAAAATGACATTCAAAAGACCATTGGTGACGGCTCACTTATGTATGTGATGGAAGTGCCTTCTCGAACAATATTGGCTATTTCCATCAAATTGGGCTGAATCGAAAAATACATCAAATCCACCCGATCCAATGGTACCGTTGCAATCAGCACGTCAAACTACGCCAGAAAAAGCCATAAAATCGATAGGTAAAAATGACATTCAAAAGACCATTGTTGACAGTTCACTTATGTATGTGCTGGAAGTGCCTTCTCAACCAATAGCGGCCATTCCATCAAATTGGGCTGAATCGGAAAAATTCATCAAATCCACCTGATCGAATGGTACCGTTGTAATCAGCACGTCAAACTACGCCAGAAAAAGCCATAAAATTGATAGGTAAAAATGACATTCAAAAGACCATTTTTGACAGCTCACTTATGTATGTGCTGGAAGTGCCTTCTCAACCAATAGCGGCTATTTCAATCAAATTGGGCTGAATCGAAAAGTACATCAAATCCACCCGATCCAATGGTACCGTTGCAATCAGCACGTCAAACTACGCCAGAAAAAGCCATAAAATCGATAAGTAAAAATGACATTAAAAAGACCATTGTTGACGGCCCACTTACGTATGTGCTGGAAGTGCCTTCTCGACCAATAACGGCTATTTCCATCAAATTGGGCTGAATTCAAAAATACATCAAATCCACCTGATCCAATGGTACTGTTGCAATCAGCACGTCAAACTACGCCAGAAAAAGCCATAAAATCGATAGGTAAAAATGACATTCAAAAGACCATTGGTGACGGCTCACTTATGTATGTGATGGAAGTGCCTTCTCGAACAATAGCAGCTATTTTCATCAAATTGGGCTGAATCGAAAAATACATCAAATCCGACCGATCCAATGGTACCGTTGCAATCAGCACGTCAAACTACGCCAGAAAAAGCCATAAAATCAATAGGTAAAAATGACACGCAAAAGACCATTTGTGACGGCTCACTTATGTATGCGGTAAAAATGCATTTTTGGTCAATATTGGCTATTTCCATCAAATTGGGCTGAATCAAAAAATTCATCTAATCCACCCGATCCAATGGTACAGTTGCAATCAGCACGTCAAACTACGCCAGAAAAAGCCATAAAATCGATGGGTGAAAATGACATTCGAAAGACCATTTTTGACGGCTCCATTATGTATGCGGTAAAAATGCATTTTTGGCCAATATTGGCTATTTCCATCAAATTGGGCTGAATCGAAAAATACATCAAATCCATCCGATCCAATGGTACCGTTGCAATCAGCACGTCAAACTACGCCAGAAAAAGCCATAAAATCGATCGGTAAAAATGACATTCAAAAGACCATTTGTGACGGCTCACTTATGTATGCGGTAAAATGCATTTTTGCTCAATATAGGCTATTTCAAACAAATTGGGCTGAATCAAAAAATACATCAAATCCACCCAATCCAATGGTACCGTTGCAATCAGCACGTCAAACTACGCCAGAAAAAGCCATAAAATCGATAGGTAAAAATGACATTCAAAAGACCATTTTTGACAGCTCACTTATGTATGTGCTGGAAGTGCCTTCTTGACCAATAGCGGATATCTCCATCAAATTGGGCTTAATTGAAAAATACATCAAAACCACCTGATCCAATGGTAGGGTTGTAATCAGCACGTCAAACTACGCCAGAAAAAGCCATAAAATTGACAAGTAAAAATGACATTCAAAAGACCATTTTTGACAGCTCACTTATGTATGTGCTGGAAGTGCCTTCTCGACCAATAGCGGCTATTTTCATCAAATTGGGCTGAATCAAAAAATACATCAAATCCACCCGATCCAATGGTACCGTTGCAATCAGCACGTCAAACTACGCCAGAAAAAGCCATTAAATCGATAGGTAAAAATGACACGCAAAAGAACATTTGTGACGGCTCACTTATGTATGCGGTAAAAATGCATTTTCGGTCAATATTGGCTATTTCCATCAAATTGGGCCGAATCGAAAAATACATCAAATCTACCCGATCCAATGGTACCGTTGCAATCAGCACTTCAAGCTACGTTAGAAAAGCCATAAAATCAATAGGTAAAAATGACATTCAGAAGACCATCTTTGACAGTTCACTCATGTATGCAGTAAGAATGCATTTTTGGCCAATATTGGCTATTTCCTTCAAATTGGGCTGAATCGAAAAATACATCAAATCCACCCGATCCAATGGTACCGTTGCAATCAGCACGTCAAACTACGCCAGAAAAAACCATAAAATCGATAGGTAAAAATGACACGCAAAAGAACATTTGTGACGGCTCACTTATGTATGCGGTAAAAATGCATTTTGGTCAATATTGGCTATTTCCATCAAATTGGGCTGAATCGAAAAATACATCAAATCAACCAATCTAATGGTACCGTTGCAATCAGCACGTCAAACTACGCCAGAAGAAAAGCCATAAAATCGATAGGTAAAAACGACATTCAAAAGACCATTTTTGACGGCTGACTTATGTATGCAGTAAAAATGCATTTTCGGTCAATATTGGCTATTTCCATTAAATTGGGCTGAATCGAAAAAATACATCAAATCCACCCAATCTAATGGTACCGTTGCAATCAGCACGTCAAACTACGCCAGAAAAAGCCATAAAATTGATAGGTAAAAATGACATTCAAAAGACCATTTGTGACGGCTCACTTATGTATGCGGTAAAAATGCATTTTTGGTCAATATAGGCTATTTCAAACAAATTGGGCTGAATCAAGAAATACATCAAATCCACCTGATCCAATGGTACCGTTGCAATCAGCACGTCAAACTACGCCAGAAAAAGCCATAAAATTGATAGGTAAAAATGACATTCAAAAGACCATTTTTGACAGCTCACTTATGTATGTGCTGGAAGTGCTTTCTCAACCAATAGCGGCTATTTCAATCAAATTGGGCTGAATCGAAAAGTACATCAAATCCACCCGATCCAATGGTACTGTTGCAATCAGCACGTCAAACTACGCCAGAAAAAGCCATAAAATCGATAGGTAAAAATGACATTCAAAAGACCATTTGTGACGGCTCACTTTTGTATGCGGTAAAAATGTATTTTCGGTCAATATTGGCTATTTCCATCAAATTGGGCTGAATGGAAAAATACATCAAAACCACCCGATCCAATGGTACCGTTGCAATCAGCACGTCAAGCTACGCTAGAAAAGCCATAAAATCGATAGGTAAAAATGACATTCAAAAGACCATTTTTGACGGCTCATTTATGTATGCGGTAAAAATGCATTTTCGGTCAATATTGGCTATTTCCATCAAATTGGGCTGAATCGAAAAATACATCAAATCCACCCGATCCAATGGTACCGTTGCAATCAGCACGTCAAACTACGCCAGAAAAAGCCATAAAATCGATAGGTTAAAATGACATTCAAAAGACCATTTGTGACGGCTCACTTATGTATGCGGTAAAAATGCATTTTTGGTCAATATAGGCTATTTCAAACAAATTGGGCTGAATCGAAAAATACATCTAATCCACCTGATCCAATGGTACCGTTGCAATCAGCACGTCAAACTACGCCAGAAAAAGCCATAAAATTGATAGGTAAAAATGACATTCAAAAGACCATTTTTGACAGCTCACTTATGTATGTGCTGGAAGTGCCTTCTCAACCAATAGCGGCTATTTCAATCAAATTGGGCTGAATCGAAAAGTACATCGAATCCACCCGATCCAATGGTACTGTTGCAATCAGCACGTCAAACTACGCCAGAAAAAGCCATAAAATCGATAGGTAAAAATGACATTCAAAAGACCATTTGTGACGGCTCACTTTTGTATGCGGTAAAAATGTATTTTCGGTCAATATTGGCTATTTCCATCAAATTGGGCTGAATGGAAAAATACATCAAATCCACCCGATCCAATGGTACCGTTGCAATCAGCACGTCAAGCTACGCTAGAAAAGCCATAAAATCGATAGGTAAAAATGACATTCAAAAGACCATTTTTGACGGCTCATTTATGTATGCGGTAAAAATGCATTTTCGGTCAATATTGGCTATTTCCATCAAATTTGGCTGAATCGAAAAATACATCAAATCCACCCGATCCAATGGTACCGTTGCAATCAGCACGTCAAACTACGCCAGAAAAAGCCATAAAATCGATAGGTAAAAATGACATTCAAAAGACCATTTTTGACGGCTCATTTATGTGTGCAGTAAAAATGCATTTTTGGTCAATATTGGCTATTTCCATCAAATTGGGCTGAATTGAAAAGTACATCAAATCCACCCGATCCAATGGTACTGTTGCAATCAGCACGTCAAACTACGCCAGAAAAAGCCATAGAATCGATAGGTAAAAATTACATTTGAAAGACCATTTTTGACAGCTCACTTATGTATGCGGTGAAAATGCATTTTCGGTCAATATTGGCTATTTCCATCAAATTGGGCTGAATCGAAAAATACATCAAATCCACCCGATCCAATGGTACCGTTGCAATCAGCACGTCAAACTACGCCAGAAAAAGCCATAAAATCGATAGGTAAAAATGACATTCAAAAGACCATTTTTGACGGCTCACTTATTTATGCAGTAAAATGCATTTTTGGTTAATATTGGCTATTTTATCAAATTGGGCTGAATTTAAAAATACATCAAATCCACCCAATCCAATGGTACTGTTGCAATCAGCACGTCAAACTACGCCAGAAAAAGCCATAAAATCGATAGGTAAAAATGACATTCAAAAGACCATTTTTGACAGCTCACTTATGAATTCGGTAAAAATGCATTTTCGTCCAATATTGGCTATTTCCATCAAATTGGGCTGAATCGAAAAATACATCAAATCCACCCGATCCAATGGTACCGTTGCAATCAGCACGTCAAACTACGCCAGAAAAAGCCATAAAATCGATAGGTAAAAATGACATTCAAAAGACCATTTTTGACGGCTCACTTATTTATGCAGTAAAATGCATTTTTGGTTAATATTGGCTATTTCCATCAAATTGGGCTGAATCGAAAAATACATCTAATCCACCCGATCCAATGGTACTGCTGCAATCAGCACGTCAAACTACGCCAGAAAAAGCAATAAAATCGATAGGTAAAAATGACATTCAAAAGACCATTTTTGACGGCTCACTTATGTATGCAGTAAAAATGCATTTTTGGTCAATATTGGCTATTTCCATCAAATTGGGCTGAATAGAAAAATACATCAAATCCACCCAATCCAATTGTACCGTTGCAATCAGCACCTTAAAACTACGCCAGAAAAAGCCATAAAATCGATAGGTAAAAATTACATTCAAAAGACCATTTTTGACGGCTCACTTATGTATGCAGTGAAAATGCATATTTGGTCAATATTGGCTATTTACATCAAATTGGGCTGAATCAAACAATACATCAAATCCACCCAATCCAATGGTACCGTTGCAATCAGCACGTCAAACTACGCCAGAAAAAGCCATAAAATCGATAGGTAAAAATTACATTCAAGCGACCATTTTTGACAGCTCACTTATGTATGCGGTAAAAATGCATTTTCGGTCAATATTGGCTATTTCCATCAAATTGGGCTGAATCGAAAAATACATCAAATCCACCTGATCCAATGGTACTGTTAGAATTAGCACGTCAAACTACGCCAGAAAAAGCAATATAATCGATAGGTAAAAATGACATTCAAAAGACCATTTTTGACAGCTCACTTATGTATGCAGTGAAAATGCATTTTTGGTCAATATTGGCAATTTTATCAAATTGGGCTGAATTTAAAAATACATCTAATCCACCCGATTTAATGGTACTGTTGCAATCAGCATTTCAAACTACGCCAGAAAATTCCATAAAATCGATAGGTAAAAATGACATTCAAAAGACCATTTTTGACGGCTCACTTATGTATGCAGTAATAATGCATTTTTGGTCAATATTGGCTATTTCCATCAAATTGGGCTGAATCGAAAAAATACATCAAATCCACCCAATCCAATGGTACCGTTGCAATATGCACGTCAAACTACGCCAGAAAAAGCCATAAGATCGATAGGTAAAAATGACATTCAAAAGACCATTTTTGACGGCTCACTTATGTATGCGGTAAAAATGCATTTCCGGTCAATATTGGCTATTTCCATCAAATTGGGCTGAATCGAAAAATACATCAAATCCACCTGATCCAATGGTACTGTTATAATCAGCACGTCAAACTACGCCAGAAAAAGCCATAAAATCGATAGGTAAAAATGACATTCAAAAGACCATTTTTGACGGCTCACTTATGTATGCAGTAAAAATGCATTTTTGGTCAATATTGGCTATTTCCATCAAATTGGGCTGAATCGAAAAATACATCAAATCCACCCGATCCAATGGTACTGTTGCAATCAGCACGTCAATCTACGCCAGAAAAAGCAATAAAATCGATAGGTAAAAATGACATTCAAAAGACCATTTTTGACGGCTCACTTATGTATGCGGTAAAAATGCATTTTTGGTCAATATTGGTTATTTCCATCAAATTGGGCTGAATCGAAAAATACATCAAATCCACCCGATCCAATGGTACCGTTGCAATCAGCACGTCAAACTACGCCAGAAAAAGCCATAAAATCGATAGGCAAAAATGACATTCAAAAGACCATTTTTGACTGCTCACTCATGTATGCAGTAAAAATGCATTTTGGTCAATATTGGCTATTTCCTTCAAATTGCACTGAATCGAAAAATACATCAAATCCACCTGATCCAATGGTACTGTTGCAATCAGCACGTCAAACTACGCCAGAAAAAGCCATAAAATCGATAGGTAAAAATGACATTCAAAAGACCATTAGTGACAGCTCACTTATGTATGCGGTAAAAATGCATTTTCAGTCAATATTGGCTATTTCCATCAAATTGGTCTGAATCGAAAAAATACATCAAATCCACCCAATCCAATGGTACCGTTGCAATATGCACGTCAAACTACGCCAAAAAAAGCCATAAGATCGATAGGTAAAAATGACATTCAAAAGACCATTTTTGACGGCTCACTTATGTATGCAGTAATAATGCATTTTCGGTCAATATTGGCTATTTCCATCAAATTGGTCTGAATCGAAAAAATACAGCAAATCCACCCGATCCAATGGTACTGTTGCAATCAGCACGTCAAACTACGCCAGAAAAAGCCATAAAATCGATAGGTTAAAATGACATTCAAAAGACCATTTTTGACGGCTCACTCATGTATGCAGTAAAAATGCATTTTGGTCAATATTGGCTATTTCCATCAAATTGGGCTGAATCGAAAAATACATCTAATCAACCCGATCCAATGGTACTGTTGCAATCAGCACGTCAAACTACGCCAGAAAAAGCCATAAAATCGATAGGTAAAAATGACATTCAAAAGACCATTTTTGACGGCTCACTTATGTATGCGGTAAAAATGCATGTTCGGTCAATATTGGCTATTTCCATCAAAATGTGCAGAATCGAAAAATACATCAAATCCACCCGATCCAATGGTACTGTTGCAATATGCACGTCAAACTACGCCAGAAAAAGCCATAAAATCGATAGGTAAAAATGACATTCAAAAGACCATTTTTGACGGCTCACTTATGTATGCAGTGAAAATGCATTTTCGGTCAATATTGGCTATTTCCATCAAATTGGGCTTAATCGAAAAATACATCAAATCCACCCAATCCAATGATACTGTTGCAATCAGCACGTCAAACTATGCCAGAAAATTCCATAAAATCGATAGGTAAAAATGACATTCAAAAGACCATTTTTGACGGCTCACTTATGTATGCAGTAATAATGCATTTTTGGTCAATATTGGCTATTTCCATCAAATTGGGCTGAATCGAAAAAATACATCAAATCCACCCAATCCAATGGTACCGTTGCAATATGCACGTCAAACTACGCCAGAAAAAGCCATAAGATCGATAGGTAAAAATGACATTCAAAAGACCATTTTTGACGGCTCACTTATGTATTCGGTAAAAATGCATTTCCGGTCAATATTGGCTATTTCCATCAAATTGGGCTGAATCGAAAAATACATCAAATCCACCTGATCCAATGGTACTGTTATAATCAGTACGTCAAACTACGCCAGAAAAAGCCATAAAATCGATAGGTAAAAATGACATTCAAAAGACCATTTTTGACGGCTCACTTATGTATGCAGTAAAAATGCATTTTTGGTCAATATTGGCTATTTCCATCAAATTGGGCTGAATCGAAAAATACATCAAATCCACCTGATCCAATGGTACTGTTGCAATCAGCACGTCAAACTACGCCAGAAAAAGCAATAAAATCGATAGGTAAAAATGACATTCAAAAGACCATTTTTGAAGGCTCACTCATGTATGCAGTAAAAATGCATTTTGGTCAATATTGGCTATTTCCTTCAAATTGCACTGAATCGAAAAATACATCAAATCCACCCGATCCAATGGTACCGTTGCAATCAGCACGTCAAACTACGCCAGAAAAAGCAATAAAATCGATAGGTAAAAATGCCATTCAAAAGACCATTTTTGACGGCTCCCTTATGTATGCGGTAAAAATGCATTTTCGTTCGATATTGGCTATTTCCATCAAATTGGGCTGAATCGAAAAATACATCAAATCCACCCGATCCAATTGTACCATTGCAATCAGCACGTCAAACTACGCCAGAAAAAGCCATGAAATCGAAAGGTAAAAATGACATTCAATAGACCATTTTTGACGGCTCACTTATGTATGCAGTAATAATGCATTTTTGGTCAATATTGGCTATTTTATCATATTGGGCTGAATCGAAAAATACATCAAATCCACCCGATCCAATGGTACTGTTGCAATCAGCACGTCAAACTACGCCAGAAAAAGCCATAAAATCGATAGGTAAAAATGACATTCAAAAGACCATTTTTGACGGCTCACTCATGTATGCAGTAAAAATGCATTTTGGTCAATATTGGCTATTTCCATGAAATTGGGCTGAATCGAAAAATACATCTAATCCACCCTATCCAATGGTACTGTTGCAATCAGCACGTCAAACTACGCCAGAAAAAGCCAGAAAATCGATAGGTAAAAATGACATTCAAAAGACCATTTTTGACGGCTCACTTATGTATGCGGTAAAAATGCATTTTCGGTCAATATTGGCTATTTCCATCTAAATGTGCTGAATTGAAAAATACATCAAATCCACCCGATCCAATGGTACTGTTGCAATCAGCACATCAAACTACGCCAGAAAAAGCCATAAAATCGATAGGTAAAAATGACATTCAAAAGACCATTTTTGACAGCTCACTTATGTATGCAGTGAAAATGCATTTTCGGTCAATATTGGCTATTTCCATCAAATTGGGCTGAATCGAAAAATATATCAAATCCACCCGATCCAATGGTACTGTCGCAATCAGCACGTCAAACTATGCCAGAAAAAGCCATAAAATCGATAGGTAAAATGACATTCAAAAGACCATTTTTGACGGCTCACTTATGTATGCGGTAAAAATGCATTTTTGGTCAATATTGGCTATATCCATCAAATTGGGTTGAATCGAAAAATACATCAAATCCACCCGATCCAATGGTAATGTTACAATCAGCACGTCAAACTACGCCAGAAAAAGCCATAAAATCGATAGGTAAAAATGACATTCAAAAGACCATTTTTGACGGCTCACTTATGTATGCGGTAAAAATGCATTTTCGGTCAATATTGGCTATTTCCATCAAATTGGGCTGAATCGAAAAATACATCAAATCCACCCAATCCAATGGTACTGTTGCAATCAGCACGTCAAATTACGCCAGAAAAAGCCATAACATCGATAGGTAAAAATGACATTCAAAAGACCATTTTAGACAGCTCACTTATGTATGCGGTAATAATGCATTTTTGGTCAATATTGGCTATTTCCATCAAATTGGGCTGAATCAAAAAATACATCAAATCCACCCGATCCAATGGTACTGTTACAATCAGCACGTCAAACTACGCCAAAAAACCCATAAAATCGATAGGCAAAAATGACATTCAGAAGACCATTTTTGACGGCTCACTTATGTATGCGGCAAAAATGCATTTTTGGTCAATATTGTCTATTTCCATCAAATTAGGCTGAATCGAAAAATACATCAAATCTACCCGATCCAATGGTACTGTTGCAATCAGCACGTCAAACTACGCCAGAAAAAGCAATAAAATCGATAGGTAAAAATGACATTCAAAAGACCATTAATGACAGCTCACATATGTATGCCGTAAAAATGCATTTTTGGTCAATATTGGCTATTTCCATCAAATTGGGCTGAATCGAAAAAATACATCAAATCCACCCGATCCAATGGTACCGTTGCAATATGCACGTCAAACTACGCCAGAGAAAGCCATAAGATCGATAGGTAAAAATGACATTCAAAAGACCAATTTGACGGCTCGCTTCTGTTTGAAGTAATAATGCATTTTTGGTCAATATTGGCTATTTTATCATATTGGGCTGAATCGAAAAATACATCAAATCCACCCATTCCAATGGTACTGTTACAATCAGCACGTCAAACTACGCCAGAAAAAGCCATAAAATCGATAGGTAAAAATTACATTCAAAAGACCATTTTTGACGGCTCACTTATGTATGCAGTGAAAATGCATTTTCGGTCAATATTGGCTATTTCCATCAAATTGGGCTTAATCGAAAAATACATCAAATCCACCCAATCTAATGATACTGTTGCAATCAGCACGTCAAACTATGCCAGAAAATTCCATAAAATCGATAGGTAAAAATGACATTCAAAAGACCATTTTTGACGGCTCACTTATGTATGCAGTAATAATGCATTTTTGGTCAATATTGGCTATTTCCATCAAATTGGGCTGAATCAAAAAATACATCAAATCCACCCAATCCAATGGTACCGTTGCAATCAGCACGTCAAACTACGCCAGAAAAAGCCATAAGATCGATAGGTAAAAATGACATTCAAAAGACCATTTTTGACGGCTCACTTATGTATGCAGTAAAAATGCATTTCCGGTCAATATTGGCTATTTCCATCAAATTGGGCTGAATCGAAAAATACATCAAATCCACCTGATCCAATGGTACTGTTATAATCAGTACGTCAAACTACGCCAGAAAAAGCCATAAATCGATAGGTAAAATGACATTCAAAAGACCATTTTTGACGGCTCACTTATGTATGCGGTAAAAATGCATTTTTGGTCAATATTGGCTATATCCATCAAATTGGGTTAAATCGAAAAATACATCAAATCCACCCGATCCAATGGTAATGTTACAATCAGCACGTCAAACTACGCCAGAAAAAGCCATAAAATCGATAGGTAAAAATGACATTCAAAAGACCATTTTTGACGGCTCACTTATGTATGCAGTAAAAATGCATTTTCGGTCAATATTGGCTATTTCCATCAAATTGGGCTGAATCTAAAAATACATCAAATCCACCCAATCCAATGGTACTGTTGCAATCAGCACGTCAAATTACGCCAGAAAAAGCCATAACATCGATAGGTAAAAATGACATTCAAAAGACCATTTTAGACAGCTCACTTATGTATGCGGTAATAATGCATTTTTGGTCAATATTGGCTATTTCAATCAAATTGGGCTGAATCAAAAAATACATCAAATCCACCCGATCCAATGGTACTGTTACAATCAGCACGTCAAACTACGCCAAAAAACCCATAAAATAGATAGGCAAAAATGACATTCAGAAGACCATTTTTGACGGCTCACTTATGTATGCGGCAAAAATGCATTTTTGGTCAATATTGTCTATTTCCATCAAATTAAGCTGAATCGAAAAATACATCAAATCTACCCGATCCAATGGTACTGTTGCAATCAGCACGTCAAACTACGCCAGAAAAAGCAATAAAATCGATAGGTAAAAATGACATTCAAAAGACCATTAATGACAGCTCACATATGTATGCAGTAAAAATGCATTTTTGGTCAATATTGGCTATTTCCATCAAATTGGGCTAAATCGAAAAAATACATCAAATCCACCCGATCCAATGGTACCGTTGCAATATGCACGTCAAACTACGCCAGAAAAAGCCATAAGATCGATAGGTAAAAATGACATTCAAAAGACCAATTTGACGGCTCACTTATGTATGAAGTAATAATGCATTTTTGGTCAATATTGGCTATTTCATCATATTGGGCTGAATCGAAAAATACATCAAATCCACCCATTCCAATGGTACTGTTACAATCAGCACGTCAAACTACGCCAGAAAAAGCCATAAAATCGATAGGTAAAAATGACATTCAAAAGACCATTTTTGACGGCTCACTTATGTATGCGGTAAAAATGCATTTTCGGTCAATATTGGCTATTTCCATCAAATTGGGCTGAATCGAAAAATACATCAAATCCACCCAATCCAATGGTACCGTTGCAATCAGCACGTCAAATTACGCCAGAAAAAGCCATAACATCGATAGGTAAAAATGACATTCAAAAGACCATTTTAGACAGCTCACTTATGTATGCGGTAATAATGCATTTTTGGTCAATATTGGCTATTTCCATCAAATTGGGCTGACTCAAAAAATACATCAAATCCACCCGATCCAATGGTACTGTTACAATCAGCACGTCAAACTACGCCAAAAAACCCATAAAATCGATAGGCAAAAATGACATTCAGAAGACCATTTTTGACGGCTCACTTATGTATGCGGCAAAAATGCATTTTTGGTCAATATTGTCTATTTCCATCAAATTAGGCTGAATCGAAAAATACATCAAATCTACCCGATCCAATGGTACTGTTGCAATCAGCACGTCAAACTACGCCAGAAAAAGCAATAAAATCGATAGGTAAAAATGACATTCAAAAGACCATTAATGACAGCTCACATATGTATGCAGTAAAAATGCATTTTTGGTCAATATTGGCTATTTCCATCAAATTGGGCTGAATCGAAAAAATACATCAAATCCACCCGATCCAATGGTACCGTTGCAATATGCACGTCAAACTACGCCAGAAAAAGCCATAAGATCGATAGGTAAAAATGACATTCAAAAGACCAATTTGACGGCTCACTTATGTATGCAGTAATAATGCATTTTTGGTCAATATTGGCTATTTTATCATATTGGGCTGAATCGAAAAATACATCAAATCCACCCATTCCCAATGGTACTGTTGCAATCAGCACGTCAAACTACGCCAGAAAAAGCCATAAAATCGATAGGTAAAAATGACATTCAAAAGACCATTTTTGACGGCTCACTCATGTATGCAGTAAAAATGCATTTTGGTCAATATTGGCTATTTCCATCAAATTGGGCTGAATCGAAAAATACATCAAATCCACCCAATCCAATGGTACTGTTGCAATCAGCACGTCAAACTACGCCAGAAAAAGCCATAAAATCGATAGGTAAAAATGACATTCAAAAGACCATTTTTGACGGCTCACTTATGTATGCGGTAAAAATGCATTTTCGGTCAATATTGGCTATTTCCATCAAAATGTGCTGAATCGAAAAATACATCAAATCCACCCGATCCAATGGTACTGTTGCAATCAGCACATCAAACTACGCCAGAAAAAGCCATAAAATCGATAGGTAAAATGACATTCAAAAGACCATTTTTGACGGCTCACTTATGTATGCAGTGAAAATGCATTTTCGGTCAATATTGGCTATTTCCATCAAATTGGGCTGAATTGAAAAATATATCAAATCCACCCGATCCAATGGTACTGTCGCAATCAGCACGTCAAACTATGCCAGAAAAAGCCATGAAATCGATAGGTAAAATGACATTCAAAAGACCGTTTGTGACGGCTCACTTATGTATGCGGTAAAAATGCATTTTTGGTCAATATTGGCTAATTCCATCAAATTGGGCTGAATCGAAAAATACATCAAATCCACCCGATCCAATGGTAATGTTACAATCAGCACGTCAAACTACGCCAGAAAAACCCATAAAATCGATAGGCAAAAATGACATTCAGAAGACCATTTTTGACGGCTCACTTATGTATGCAGTAAAAATGCATTTTTGGTCAATATTGGCTATTTCCATCAAATTAGGCTGAATCGAAATATACAACAAATCCACCCGATCCAATGGTACTGTTGCAATCAGCACGTCAAACTACGCCAGAAAAAGCAATAAAATCGATAGGTAAAAATGACATTCAAAAGACCATTTTTGACGGCTCACTCATGTATGCAGAAAAAATGCATTTTGGTCAATATTGGCTATTTCCATCAAATTGGGCTGAATCTAAAAATACATCTAATCCACCCGATCCAATGGTACCGTTGCAATCAGAACGTCAAACTACGCCAGAAAAAGCCATAAAATCGATAGGTAAAAATGACATTCAAAAGACCATTTGTGACGGCTCACTTACGTATGCGGTAAAAATGCATTTTCGGTCAAGATTGGCTATTTCCATCAAATTGGGCTGAATTGAAAATTACATCAAATCCACCCGATCCAATTGTACCGTTGCAATCAGCACGTCAAACTACGCCAGAAAAAGCCATAAAATCGGTAGGTGAAAATGACATTGAAAAGACCATTTTTGACGGCTAACTTATTTATGCGGTGAAAATGCATTTTCGGCCAATATTGGCTATTTCCATCAAATTAGGCTGAATCGAAAAATACATCAAATCCACCCGATCCAATGGTACCGTTGCAATCAGCACGTCAAACTACGCCAGAAAAAGCCATAAAATCGATAGGTAAAAATGACATTCAAAAGACCATTTTTGACGGCTCACTTATGTATGTGGTAAAAATACATTTTCGGTCAATATTGGCTATTTCCATCAAATTGGGCTGAATCGAAAAATACATCAAATCCACCCATTCCAATGGTACCGTTGCAATCAGCACGTCAAACTACGCCAGAAAAAGCCATAAAATCGATAGGTAAAAATGACATTCAAAAGACCATTTTAGATGGCTCACTTATGTATGCGGTAAAAATGCATTTTTGTTCGATATTGGCTATTCCCATCAAATTGGGCTGACTCGAAAAATACATCAAATCCACCCGATCCAATGGTACCGTTGCAATTAGCACGTCAAACTACGCCAGAAAAAGCCATAAACTCGATAGGTAAAAATGACATTCAAAACACCATTTTTGACAGCTCACTTATGTATGCGGTAAAAATGCATTTTCGGTCAATATTGGCTATTTTATCAAATTGGGCTGAATCGAAAAATATATCAAATCCACCCGATCCAATGGTACCGTTGCAATCAGCACGTCAAACTACGCCAGAAAAAGCCATAAAATCGATAGGTAAAAATGACATTCAAAAGAGCATTTTTGACGGTTCACTTATGTATGCAGTGAGAATGCATTTTTGGTCAATATTGGCTATTTCCATCAAATTGGGCTGACTCGAAAAATACATCAAATCCACCCGATCCAATGGTACCATTGCAATTAGCACGTCAAACTACGCCAGAAAAAGCCATAAAATCGATAGGTAAAAATGACATTCAAAAGACCATTTTTGACAGCTCACTTATGTATGCGGTAAAAATGCATTTTCGGTCAATATTGGCTATTTTATCAAATTGGGCTGAATCGAAAAATACATCAAATCCACCCGATCCAATGGTACCGTTGCAATCAGCACGTCACACTATGCCAGTAATAGCCATAAAATCGATAGGTAAAAATGACATTCAAAAGACCATTTTAGACGGCTCACTTATGTATGCAGTGAAAATGCATTTTCGGTCAATATTGGCTATTTCCATCAAATTGGGCTGAACTGAAAAATACATCAAATCCACCCGATCCAATGGTACCGTTGCAATCAGCACGTCAAACAACGCCAGAAAAAGCCATAAAATCGATAGGTAAAATGACATTCAAAAGACCATTTTTGACGGCTCACTTTATGTATGCGGTAAAAATGCATTTTTGCATTAATATTGGCTATTTCCATCAAATTGGGCTGAATTGAAAAATACATCAAATCTACCCGATCCAATGGTACCGTTGCAATCAGCTCATCAAACTACGCCAGAAAAAGCCATAAAATCGATAGGTAAAAATGACATTCAAAAGACCATTTGTGACGGCTTATTTATGTAGTTGGTAAAAATGCATTTTTGGTCAATATTGGCTATTTTATCAAATTGGGCTGAATCGAAAAATACATCAAATCCATCCGTTGCAATGGTACTGTTGCAATCAGCACGTCAAACTACGCCAGAAAAAGCCATAAAATCAATAGGTAAAATTCACATTCAAAAGACCATTTTTGACAGCTCACTTATGTATGCGGTAAAAATGCATTTTTGTTCAATATTGGCTATTTCCATCAAATTGGGCTGAATCGAAAAATACATCAAATCCACCCGATCCAATGGTACCGTTGCAATCAGCACGTCAAACTACGCTAGAAAAAGCCATAAAATCGATAGGTAAAAATGACATTCAAAAGACCATTTTTGACGGCTCACTTATGTATTCGGTAAAAATGCATTTCCGGTCAATATTGGCTATTTCCATCAAATTGGGCTGAATCGAAAAATACATCAAATCCACCCGATCCAATGGTACCGTTGCAATCAGCACGTCAAACTACGCCAGAAAAAGCCATAAAATCGATAGGTAAAAATGACATTCAAAAGACCATTTGTGACAGCACATTTATGTAGGCGGTAAAAATGCATTTTTGGTCAATATTTGCTATTTTATCAAATTGGGCTGAATCGAAAAATACATCAAATCCATCCGATCCAATGGTACTGTTGCAATCAGCACGTCAAACTACGCCAGAATAAGCCATAAAATCGATAGGTAAAAATGACATACAAAAGACTATTTTCAACGGCTCACTTATGTATGCAGTAAAAATACATTTTCGGTCAATATTGGCTATTTCCATCAAATTGGGCTGAATCTAAAAATACATCTAATCCACCCGATCCAATGGTACCGTTGCAATCAGCACGTCAAACTACGCCAGAAAAAGCCATAAAATCGATAGGTAAAAATGACATTCAAAAGACCATTTTTGACGGCTCACTGACGTATGCGGAAAAAATGCATTTTTGGTCAATATTGGCTATTTTATCAAATTGGGCTGAATCGAAAAATACATCAAATCCATCCGTTCCAATGGTACTGTTGCAATCAGCACGTCAAACTACGCCAGAAAAAGCCATAAAATCAATAGGTAAAATTCACATTCAAAAGACCATTTTTGACAGCTCACTTATGTATGCAGAAAAAATGCATTTTTGGTCAATATTGGCTATTTCCATCAAATTGGGCTGAATCGTAAAATACATCAAATCCATCCAATCCAATGGTACCGTTGCAATATGCATGTCAAACTACGCTAGAAAAAGCCATAAAATCGATAGGTAAAAATGACATTCAAAAGACCATTTTTGACAGCTCACTTATGTATTCGGTAAAAATGCATTTTCGGTCAAAATTGGCTATTTCCATCAAATTTGGCTGAATCGAAAAATACATCAAATCCACCCGATCCAATGGTACTGTTGCAATCAGCACGTCAAACAACGCCAGAAAAAGCCATGAAATCGATAGGTAAAATGACATTCAAAAGACCATTTTTGACGGCTCACTTATGGATGCGGTAAAAATGCATTTTCGGTCAATATTGGCTATTTCCATCAAATTGGGCTGAATCAAAAATACATCAAATCCACCCGATCCAATTGTACCGTTGCAATCAGCACGTCAAACTGCACCAGAAAGTGCCATGATATCGATGAGTAAAAATGACATTCAAAAGACCATTTTTGATGGCTCACTTATGTATGTGCTGGAAGTCCCTTCTCGACAAATAGCGGCTATTTTCTTCAAATTGGGTAATCGAAAAATACATCAAACCCACCTGATCCAATGGTACAGTTGCAATCAGCACGACAAACTACGCCGGAAAAAGCCATAAAATCGATAGGTAAAAATGACATTCAGAAGACCATTTTTGACGGCTCACTTATGTATGCGGTAAAAATGCATTTTCGGTCAATATTGGCTATTTCCATCAAATTGGGCTGAATCAAACAAACATCAAATCCACCCGATCCAATGGTACCGTTGCAATCAGCACGTCAAACTATGCCAGAAAAAGCCATAAATCAATAGTTAAAAATGACATTCAAAAGACCATTTTTGACGGCTAACTTATCTATGCAGTGAAAATGCATTTTCAGTCAATATTGGCTATTTCCATCGAATTGGGCCGAATCGAAAAATACATCAAATCCACCCAATCCAATGGTACTGTTGCAATCAGCACGTCAAACTACGCCAGAAAAAGCCATAAAATCGATGGGTAAAAATGACATTCAAAAGACCATTTTTGACGGCTCACTTATGTATGTGCTGGAAGTGCCTTCTCGACCAATAGCGGCTATTTTCATCAAATTGGGCTGAATCGAAAAATACGTCAAATCCACCCGATCCAATGGTACCGTTGCAATCAGCACATCAAACTACGCCAGAAAGAGCCATAAAATCGATAAATAAAAATGACACTCAAAAGACCATTTTTGACAGCTCACTTATGTATTCGGTAAAAATGCATTTTCGGTCAATATTGGCTATTTCCATCAAATTGGGCTGAATCGAAAAATACATCAAATCCACCCGATCCAATGTTACCGTTGCAATATGCACGTCAAACTACGCCAGAAAAAGCCATAAAATCAATAAGTAAGAATGACATTCAAAAGACCATTTTTGATGGCTCACTTGTGTATGCAGTAAAAATGCATTTTCGGTCAATATTGGCTATTTCCATCAAATTGGGCTGAATCGAAAAATACATCAAATCCACCCGATCCAATGGTACCGTCGCAATCAGCACGTCAAACTACGCCAGAAAAAGCCATAAAATCGATAGGTAAAAATGACATTCAAAAGACCATTTGTGACGGCTCAATTATGTATGTTCTGGAAGTGCCTTCTCGACCAATAGCGGCTATTTTCATCAAATTGGGCTGAATCGAAAAATACATCAAATCCACCCGATCCAATGGTGCCGCTGCAATCTGCACGTCAAACTACGCCAGAAAAAGCCATAAAATCGATAGGTAAAAATGACATTCAAAAGACCATTGGTGATGGCTCACTTATGTATGTGCTGGAAATGCTTTCTCGACCAATAGCGGTTATTTTCATCAAATTTGGCTGAATCGAAAAATACATCAAATCTACCCGATCCAATGGTACCGTTGCAATCAGCACGTCAAACTACGCCAGAAAAAGCCATAAAATCGATAGGTAAAAATGACACTCAAAAGACCATTTTTGACGGCTCACTTATGTATGCGGTCAAAATGCTTTTTCGGTCAATATTGGCTATTTCCATCAAATTAGGCTGAATCGAATAATACATCAAATCCACCCGATCCAATGGTACCGTTGAAATCAGCACGTCAAACTACGCCAGAAAAGGCCATAAAATCGATAGGTAAAAATGACATTCAAAAGACCATTTTTGACGGCTCACTTATGTATGTGCTGGAAGTGCCTTCTCGACCAATAGCGGTTATTTTCATCAAATTGGGATGAATCGAAAAATACATCAAATCCACCCAATCCAATGGTACCGTTGCAATCAGCACGTCAAACTACGCCAGAAAAAGCCATAAAATCGATAGGTAAAAATGACATTCAAAAGACCATTTTTGACGGCTCACTTATGTATGCGGTAGAAATGCAATCTCGGTCATTATTGGCTATTTCCATCAAATTGGGCTGAATCGAAAAATACACCAAATCCACCCGATCCAATGGCACCGTTGCAATCAGCACGTCAAACTACGCCAGAAAAAGCCATAAAATCGATAGGTAAAAATGACATTCAAAAGACTATTTTTGACGGCTCACTTATGTATGTGCTGGAAGTGCCTTCTCGACCAATAGCAGTTATTTTCATCAAATTGGGCTGAATCGAAAAATACATCAAATCTACCCGATCCAATGGTGCCGTTGCAATCAGCATGTCAAACTACGCCAGAAAAAGCCATAAAATCGATAGGTAAAAATGACATCCAAAAGACCATTTTTGACGGCTCACTTATGTATGCGGTGAACATGCATTTTCGGTCAATATTGGCTATTTCCATCAAATTGGGCTGAATTGAAAAATACATCAAATCCACCCGATCCAATGGTACCGTTGCAATCAGCACGTCAAACTACGCCAGAAAAAGCCATAAAATCGATAGGTAAAATGACATTCAAAAGACCATTTTTGACGGCTCACTTATGTATGCAGAAAAAAGCAATTTTGGTCAATATTGGCTATTTCAATCAAATTGGGCTGAATCGAAAAATACATCAAATCCACCCGATCCAATGGTACCGTTGCAATCAGCACGTCAAACTACGCCAGAAAATGCCATAAAATCGATAGGTAAAAATTACATTCAAAAGACCATTTTTGACGGCTCACTTATGTATGTTCTGGAAGTGCCTTCTCGACCAATAGCGGCTATTTTCATCAAATTGGGCTGAATCGAAAAATACATCAAATCCACCCGATCCAATGGTATTGTTGCAATCAGCACGTCAAACTACGCCAGAAAAAGCCATAAAATCGATAGTTAAAAATGACATTCAAAAGACCATTTGTGATGGCTCACTTATGTATGTGCTGGAAGTGCCTTCTCGACCAATAGCTGGTATTTTCATCAAATTGGGCTGAATCGAAAAATACGTCAAATCCACCCGATCCAATGGTACCGTTGCAATCAGCACGTCAAACTACGCCAGAAAAAGCCATAAAATCGATAGTTAAAAATGACATTCAAATCACCATTTGTGATGGCTCACTTATGTATGTGCTGGAAGTGCCTTCTCGACCAATAGCTGCTATTTTCATCAAATTGGGTTGAATCGAAAAATACATCAAATCCACCCGATCCAATGGTACCGTTGCAATCAGCACGTCAAACTACGCCAGAAAAAAGCCATAAAATCGATAGGTAAAAATGACATTCAAAAGACCATTTTTGACGGCTCACTTATGTATGCAGTAAAAATGCATTTTCAGTCAATATTGGCTATTTCCATCAAAATGGGCTGAATTGAAAAATACATCAAATCCACCCGATCCAATGGTACCGTTGCAATCAGCACGTCAAACTACGCCAGAAAAAGCCATAAAATCGATAGGTAAAAATGACATTCAAAAGACCATTTTTGACGGCTCACTTATGTATATGCTGGGAGTGCCTTCTTGACCAATAGCGGTTATTTTATTCAAATTGGGCTGAATCGAAAAATACATCAAATCCACCCGATCCAATGGTGCCGTTGCAATCAGCACGTCAAACTACGCCAGAAAAAGCCATAAAATCGATAGTTAAAAATGACATTCAAAAGACCATTTGTGATGGCTCACTTATGTATGTGCTGGAAGTGCCTTCTCGACCAATAGCTGCTATTTTCATCAAATTGGGCTGAATCGAAAAATACATCAAATCCACCCGATCCAATGGAACCGTTGCAATCAGCACGTCAAACTACGCCAGAAAAAGCCATGAAATCGATAGGTAAAAATGACATTCAAAAACCATTTTTGACGGCTCACTTATGTATGCAGAAAAAAGCATTTTCGGTCAATATTGGCTATTTCCATCAAAATGGGCTGAATCGAAAAATACATCAAATCCACCCGATCCAATGGTACCGTTGCAATATGCACGTCAAACTACGCCAGAAAAAGCCATAAAATCGATAGGTAAAAATGACATTCAAAAGACCATTTTTGACGGCTCACTTACGTATGCAGTAAAAATGCAGTCTTGGTCAATATTGGCTATTTCCATCAAATTGGGCTGAATTGAAAAATACATCAAATCCACCCGATCCAATGGTACCGTTGCAATCAGCACGTCAAACTACGCCAGAAAAGCCATAAAATCGATAGGTAAAAATGACATTCAAAAGACCATTTTTGACGGCTCACTTATGTATGCGGTAAAAATGCATTTTCGGTCAATATTGGCTATTTCCATCAAATTGGGCTGAATCGAAAAATACATCAAATCCACCTGATCCAATGGTACCGTTGCAATCAGCACGTCAAACTACGCCAGAAAAAGCCATAAAATCGATAGGTAAAAATGACATTCAAAAGACCATTTGTGATGGCTCACTTATGTATTTGCTGGAAGTGCCTTCTCGACCGATAGCGGTTATTTTCATCAAATTGGGCTGAATTGAAAAATACATCAAATCCACCCGATCCAATGGTACCGTTGCAATCAGCACGTCAAACTACGCCAGAAAAAGCCATAAAATCGATAGGTAAAAATGACATTCAAAAGACAATTTTTGACGGCTCTCTTATGTATGTGCTTGAAGTGCCTTCTCGACCAATAGCGGTTATTTTCATCAAATTAGGCTGAATCGAAAAATACATCAAATCCACCCGATCCAATGGTACCGTTGCAATCAGCACGTCAAACTACACCAGAAAAAGCCATAAAATCGATAGGTAATAATGACATTCAAAAGACCATTTTTGACGGCTCACTTACGTATGCAGTAGAAATGCATTCTTGGTCAATATTGGCTATTTCCATCAAATTGGGCTGAACTGAAAAATACATCAAATCAACCCGATCCAATGGTACCGTTGCAATCAGCACGTCAAACTACGCCAGAAAAAGCCATAAAATCGATAGGTAAAAATGACATTCAAAAGACCATTTTTGACGGCTCACTTATGTATGCAGTAAAATTGCATTTCGGTCAATATTGGCTATTTCCATCAAATTGGGTTGAATCGAAAAATACATCAAATCCACCTGATCCAATGGTACCGTTGCAATCAGCACGTCAAACTACGCCAGAAAAAGCCATAAAATCGATAGTTAAAAATGACATTCAAAAGACCATTTTTGACGGCTAACTTATTTATGCGGTGAAAATGCATTTTTGGTCAATATTGGCTATTTCCATCAAATTGGGCTTAATTGAAAAATACATCAAATCCACCCGATCCAATGGTGCTGTTGCAATCAGCACGTCAAACTACGCCAGAAAAAGCCATAAAATCGATAGGTAAAAATGACATTCAAAAGACCATTTTTGACGGCTCACTTATGTATGTGCTGGAAGTGCCTTCTCGACCAATAGCAGTTATTTTCATCAAATTGGGCTGAATCGAAAAATACATCAAATCCACCCGATCCAATGGTGCCGTTGCAATCAGCACGTCAAACTACGCCAGAAAAAGCCATAAAATCGATAGGTAAAAATGACATTCAAAAGACCATTTTTGACGGCTCACTTATGTATGCGGTAAAAATGCATTTTCGGTCAATATTGGCTATTTCCATCAAATTGGGATGAATCGAAAAATACATCAAATCCACCCGATCCAATGGTACCGTTGCAATCAGCACGTCAAACTACGCCAGAAAAAGCCATAAAATCGATAGGTAAAAATGACATTCAAAAGACTATTTTTGACGGCTCACTTATGTATGCAGAAAAAAGCATTCTCGGTCAATATTGGCTATTTCCATCAAATTGGGCTGAATCGAAAAATACATCAAATACACCTGATCCAATGGTACCGTTGCAATCAGCACGTCAAACTACGCCAGAGAATGCCATAAAATCGATAGGTAAAAATGACATTCAAAAGACCATTTTTGACACCTCACTTATGTATGTTCTGGAAGTGCCTTCTCGACCAATAGCGGCTATTTTCATCAAATTGGGCTGAATCGAGAAATACATCAAATCCACCCGATCCAATGGTATTGTTGCAATCAGCACGTCAAACTACGCCAGAAAAAGCCATAAAATCGATAGTTAAAAATGACATTCAAAAGACCATTTGTGATGGCTCACTTATGTATGTGCTGGAAGTGCCGTCTCGACCAATAGCTGGTATTTTCATCAAATTGGGCTGAATCGAAAAATACATCAAATCCACCCGATCCAATGGTACCGTTGCAATCAGCACGTCAAACTACGCCAGAAAAAGCCATAAAATCGATAGGTGAAAATGACATTCAAAAGACCATTTTTGACGGCTCACTTATGTATGTGCTGGAAGTGCCTTCTCGACCGATTTCGGTTATTTTCATCAAATTGGGCTGAATTGAAAAATACATCAAATCCACCCGATCCAATGGTACTGTTGCAATCAACACGTCAAACTACGCCAGAAAAAGCCATAAAATCGATAGGTAATAATGACATTCAAAAGACCATTTTTGACGGCTAACTTATTTATGCGGTGAAAATGCATTTTCGGTCAATATTGGCTATTTCAATCAAATTGGGCTGAATCGAAAAATACATCAAATCCACCCGATCCAATGGTACTGTTGCAATCAGCACGTCAAACTACGCCAGAAAAAGCCATAAAATCGATACGTAAAAATGACATTCAAAAGACCATTTTTGACGGCTCACTTATGTATGTGCTGGAAGTGCCTTCTCGACCAATAGCGGTTATTTTCATCAAATTGGGCTGAATCGAAAAATACATCAAATGCACCCGATCCAATGGTGCCGTTGCAATCAGCACGTCAAACTACGCCAGAAAAAGCCATAAAATCGATAGGTAAAAATGACATTCAAAAGACCATTTTTGACGGCTCTCTTATGTATGCGGTAAAAAATGCATTTTCGGTCAATATTGGCTATTTCCATCAAATTGGGCTGAATCGAAAAATACATCGAATCCACCCGATCCAATGGTACCGTTGCAATCAGCACGTCAAACTACGCCAGAAAAGCCATAAAATCGATAGTTAAAAATGACATTCAAAAGACCATTTTTGACGGCTCACTTATGTATGCAGAAAAAAGCATTTTTGGACAATATTGGCTATTTCCATCAAATTGGGCTGAATCGAAAAATACATCAAATCCACCCGATCCAATGGTACCGTTGCAATCAGCACGTCAAACTCCGCCAGAAAATGCCATAAAATCGATAGGTAAAAATGACATTCAAAAGACCATTTTTGACGCCTCACTTATGTATGTTCTGGAAGTGCCTTCTCGACCAATAGCGGCTATTTTCATCAAATTGGGCTGAATTGAGAAATACATCAAATCCACCCTATCCAATGGTACTGTTGCAATCAGCACGTCAAACTACGCCAGAAAAAGCCATAAAATCGATAGTTAAAAATGACATTCAAAAGACTATTTGTGATGGCTCACTTATGTATGTGCTGGAAGTGCCTTCTCGACCAATAGCTGGTATTTTCATCAAATTGGGCTGAATCGAAAAATACATCAAATCCACCCGATCCAATGGTACCGTTGCAATCAGCACGTCAAACTACGCCAGAAAAAGCCATAAAATTGATAGGTAAAAATGACATTCAAAAGACCATTTTTGACGGCTCACTTATGTATGTGCTGGAAGTGCCTTCTCGACCGATAGCGGTTATTTTCATCAAATTGGGCTGAATTGAAAAATACATCAAATCCACCCGATCCAATGGTACCGTTGCAATCAACACGTCAAACTACGCCAGAAAAAGCCATAAAATCGATAGGTAAAAATGACACTCAAAAGACCATTTTTGACGGCTCACTTATGTATGCGGTAAAAATGCATTTTCGGTCAATATTGGCTATTTCCATCAAATTGGGCTGAATCGAAAAATACATCAAATCCACCCGATCCAATGGTACCGTTGCAATCAACACGTCAAACTACGCCAGGAAAAGCCATAAAATCGATAGGTAAAAATGACATTCAAAAGACCATTTTTGACGGCTCACTTATGTAAGCGGTAAAAATGCATTTTCGGTCAATATTGGCTATTTCCATCAAAATGGGCTGAATTAAAAATACATCAAATCCACCCGATCCAATGGTACCGTTGAAATCAACACGTCAAACTACGCCAGAAAAAGCCATAAAATCGATAGGTAAAAATGACATTGAAAAGACCATTTTTGACGGCTCACTTATGTATGCGGTAAAAATGCATTTTCGGTCAATATTGGCTATTTCCATCAAATTGGGCTGAATCGAAAAATACATCAAATACACCTGATCCAATGGTACCGTTGCAATCAGCACGTCAAACTACGCCAGAAAATGCCATAAAATCGATAGGTAAAAATGAAATTCAAAAGACCATTTTTGACGGCTCACTTATGTATGTGCTGGAAGTGCCTTCTCGACCGATAGCGGTTATTTTCATCAAATTGGGCTGAATTGAAAAATACATCAAATCCACCCGATCCAATGGTACCGTTGCAATCAACACGTCAAACTACGCCAGAAAAAGCCATAAAATCGATAGGTAAAAATGACACTCAAAAGACCATTTTTGACGGCTCACTTATGTATGCGGTAAAAATGCATTTTCGGTCAATATTGGCTATTTCCATCAAATTGGGCTGAATCGAAAAATACATCAAATCCACCCGATCCAATGGTACCGTTGCAATCAACACGTCAAACTACGCCAGAAAAAGCCATAAAATCGATAGGTAAAAATGACATTCAAAAGACCATTTTTGACGGCTCACTTATGTAAGCGGTAAAAATGCATTTTCGGTCAATATTGGCTATTTCCATCAAAATGGGCTGAATTAAAAATACATCAAATCCACCCGATCCAATGGTACCGTTGAAATCAACACGTCAAACTACGCCAGAAAAAGCCATAAAATCGATAGGTAAAAATGACATTGAAAAGACCATTTTTGACGGCTCACTTATGTATGCGGTAAAAATGCATTTTCGGTCAATATTGGCTATTTCCATCAAATTGGGCTGAATCGAAAAATACATCAAATCCACCCGATCCAATGGTACCGTTGCAATCAGCACGTCAAACTACGCCAGAAAAAGCCATAAAATCGATAGGTAAAATGACATTCAAAAGACTATTTTTGACGGCTCACTTATGTATGCAGAAAAAAGCATTCTCGGTCAATATTGGCTATTTCCATCAAATTGGGCTGAATCGAAAAATACATCAAATACACCTGATCCAATGGTACCGTTGCAATCAGCACGTCAAACTACGCCAGAGAATGCCATAAAATCGATAGGTAAAAATGACATTCAAAAGACCATTTTTGACACCTCACTTATGTATGTTCTGGAAGTGCCTTCTCGACCAATAGCGGCTATTTTCATCAAATTGGGCTGAATCGAGAAATACATCAAATCCACCCGATCCAATGGTATTGTTGCAATCAGCACGTCAAACTACGCCAGAAAAAGCCATAAAATCGATAGTTAAAAATGACATTCAAAAGACCATTTGTGATGGCTCACTTATGTATGTGCTGGAAGTGCCGTCTCGACCAATAGCTGGTATTTTCATCAAATTGGGCTGAATCGAAAAATACATCAAATCCACCCGATCCAATGGTACCGTTGCAATCAGCACGTCAAACTACGCCAGAAAAAGCCATAAAATCGATAGGTGAAAATGACATTCAAAAGACCATTTTTGACGGCTCACTTATGTATGTGCTGGAAGTGCCTTCTCGACCGATTTCGGTTATTTTCATCAAATTGGGCTGAATTGAAAAATACATCAAATCCACCCGATCCAATGGTACTGTTGCAATCAACACGTCAAACTACGCCAGAAAAAGCCATAAAATCGATAGGTAAAAATGACATTCAAAAGACCATTTTTGACGGCTCACTTATGTAAGCGGTAAAAATGCATTTTCGGTCAATATTGGCTATTTCCATCAAAATGGGCTGAATTAAAAATACATCAAATCCACCCGATCCAATGGTACCGTTGAAATCAACACGTCAAACTACGCCAGAAAAAGCCATAAAATCGATAGGTAAAAATGACATTGAAAAGACCATTTTTGACGGCTCACTTATGTATGCGGTAAAAATGCATTTTCGGTCAATATTGGCTATTTCCATCAAATTGGGCTGAATCGAAAAATACATCAAATCCACCCGATCCAATGGTACCGTTGCAATCAGCACGTCAAACTACGCCAGAAAAAGCCATAAAATCGATAGGTAAAATGACATTCAAAAGACTATTTTTGACGGCTCACTTATGTATGCAGAAAAAAGCATTCTCGGTCAATATTGGCTATTTCCATCAAATTGGGCTGAATCGAAAAATACATCAAATACACCTGATCCAATGGTACCGTTGCAATCAGCACGTCAAACTACGCCAGAAAATGCCATAAAATCGATAGGTAAAAATGAAATTCAAAAGACCATTTTTGACGGCTCACTTATGTATGTTCTGGAAGTGCCTTCTCGACCAATAGCGGCTATTTTCATCAAATTGGGCTGAATCGAAAAATACATCAAATCCACCCGATCCAATGGTACCGTTGCAATCAGCACGTCAAACTAGGCCAGAAAAAGCCATAAAATCGATAGTTAAAAATGTCATTCAAAAGACCATTTGTGATGGCTCACTTATGTATGTGCTGGAAGTGCCTTCTCGACCAATAGCTGGTATTTTCATCAAATTGGGCTGAATCGAAAAATACATCGAATCCACCCGATCCAATGGTACCGTTGCAATCAGCACGTCAAACTACGCCAGAAAAAGCCATAAAATCGATAGGTAAATATGACATTCAAAAGACCATTTGAGATGGCTCACTTATGTATGTGCTGGAAGTGCCTTCTCGACCAATAGCTGCTATTTTCATCAAATTGGGTTGAATCGAAAAATACATCAAATCCACCCGATCCAATGGTACCGTTGCAATCAGCACGTCAAACTACGCCAGAAAAAGCCATAAAATCGATAGGTAAAAATGACATTCAGAAGACCATTTTTGACGGCTCACTTATGTATGCGGTAAAAATGCATTTTTGGTCAATTTTGGTTATTTCCATCAAAATGGGCTGAATTGAAAAATACATCAAATCCACCCGATCCAATGGTACCGTTGCAATCAGAACGTCAAACTACGCTAGAAAAAGCCATAAAATCGATAGGTAAAATGACATTCAAAAGACCATTTTTGACGGCTCACTTATGTATGCAGAAAAAAGCATTTTCGGTCAATATTGGCTATTTCCATCAAATTGGGCTGAATTGAAAAATACATCAAATCCACCCGATCTAATGGTACTGTTGCAATCAGCACGTCAAACTACGCCAGAAAAAGCCATAAAATCGATAGTTAAAAATGACATTCAAAAGACCATTTTTGACGGCTCACTTATGTATGTTCTGGAAGTGCCTTCTCGACCAATAGCGGCTATTTTCATCAAATTGGGCTTAATCGAAAAATACATCAAATCCACCCGATCCAATGGTACCGTTGCAATCAGCACGTCAAACTACGCCAGAAAAAGCCATAAAATCGATAGGTAATAATGACATTCAAAAGACCATTTTTGACGGCTCACTTATGTATGCAGAAAAAAGCATTTTCGGTCAATATTGGCTATTTCCATCAAATTGGGCTGAATTGAAAAATACATCAAATCCACCCGATCTAATGGTACTGTTGCAATCAGCACGTCAAACTACGCCAGAAAAAGCCATAAAATCGATAGTTAAAAATGACATTCAAAAGACCATTTTTGACGGCTCACTTATGTATGTTCTGGAAGTGCCTTCTCGACCAATAGCGGCTATTTTCATCAAATTGGGCTTAATCGAAAAATACATCAAATCCACCCGATCCAATGGTGCTGTTGCAATCAGCACGTCAAACTACGCCAGAAAAAGCCATAAAATCGATAGTTAAAAATGACATTCAAAAGACTATTTGTGATGGCTCACTTATGTATGTGCTGGAAGTGCCTTCTCGACCAATAGCTGCTATTTTCATCAAATTGGGCTGAATCGAAAAATACATCAAATCCACCCGATCCAATGGTACCGTTGCAATCAGCACGTCAAACTACGCCAGAAAAAGCCATAAAATCGATAGGTAAAAATGACATTCAAAAGACCATTTTTGACGGCTCACTTATGTATGTGCTGGAAGTGCCTTCTCGACCGATAGCGGTTATTTTCATCAAATTGGGCTGAATTGAAAAATACATCAAATCCACCCGATCCAATGGTACCGTTGCAATCAACACGTCAAACTACGCCAGAAAAAGCCATAAAATCGATAGGTAAAAATGACACTCAAAAGACCATTTTTGACGGCTCACTTATGTATGCGGTAAAAATGCATTTTCGGTCAATATTGGCTATTTCCATCAAATTGGGCTGAATCGAAAAATACATCAAATCCACCCGATCCAATGGTACCGTTGCAATCAACACGTCAAACTACGCCAGAAAAAGCCATAAAATCGATAGGTAAAAATGACATTCAAAAGACCATTTTTGACGGCTCACTTATGTAAGCGGTAAAAATGCATTTTCGGTCAATATTGGCTATTTCCATCAAAATGGGCTGAATTAAAAATACATCAAATCCACCCGATCCAATGGTACCGTTGAAATCAACACGTCAAACTACGCCAGAAAAAGCCATAAAATCGATACGTAAAAATGACATTCAAAAGACCATTTTTGACGGCTCACTTATGTATGCGGTAAAAATGCATTTTCGGTCAATATTGGCTATTTCCATCAAATTGGGCTGAATCGAAAAATACATCAAATCCACCCGATCCAATGGTACCGTTGCAATCAGCACGTCAAACTACGCCAGAAAAAGCCATAAAATCGATAGGTAAAATGACATTCAAAAGACTATTTTTGACGGCTCACTTATGTATGCAGAAAAAAGCATTCTCGGTCAATATTGGCTATTTCCATCAAATTGGGCTGAATCGAAAAATACATCAAATACACCTGATCCAATGGTACCGTTGCAATCAGCACGTCAAACTACGTCAGAAAATGCCATAAAATCGATAGGTAAAAATGAAATTCAAAAGACCATTTTTGACGGCTCACTTATGTATGTTCTGGAAGTGCCTTCTCGACCAATAGCGGCTATTTTCATCAAATTGGGCTGAATCGAAAAATACATCAAATCCACCCGATCCAATGGTACCGTTGCAATCAGCACGTCAAACTAGGCCAGAAAAAGCCATAAAATCGATAGTTAAAAATGTCATTCAAAAGACCATTTGTGATGGCTCACTTATGTATGTGCTGGAAGTGCCTTCTCGACCAATAGCTGGTATTTTCATCAAATTGGGCTTAATCGAAAAATACATCGAATCCACCCGATCCAATGGTACCGTTGCAATCAGCACGTCAAACTACGCCAGAAAAAGCCATAAAATCGATAGGTAAAAATGACATTCAAAAGACCATTTGAGATGGCTCACTTATGTATGTGCTGGAAGTGCCTTCTCGACCAATAGCTGCTATTTTCATCAAATTGGGTTGAATCGAAAAATACATCAAATCCACCCGATCCAATGGTACCGTTGCAATCAGCACGTCAAACTACGCCAGAAAAAGCCATAAAATCGATAGGTAAAAATGACATTCAAAAGACCATTTTTGACGGCTCACTTATGTATGCGGTAATAATGCATTTTTGGTCAATTTTGGTTATTTCCATCAAAATGGGCTGAATTGAAAAATACATCAAATCCACCCGATCCAATGGTACCGTTGCAATCAGAACGTCAAACTACGCTAGAAAAAGCCATAAAATCGATGGGTAAAATGACATTCAAAAGACCATTTTTGACGGCTCACTTATGTATGCAGAAAAAAGCATTTTCGGTCAATATTGGCTATTTCCATCAAATTGGGCTGAATTGAAAAATACATCAAATCCACCCGATTTAATGGTACTGTTGCAATCAGCACGTCAAACTACGCCAGAAAAAGCCATAAAATCGATAGTTAAAAATGACATTCAAAAGACCATTTTTGACGGCTCACTTATGTATGTTCTGGAAGTGCCTTCTCGACCAATAGCGGCTATTTTCATCAAATTGGGCTGAATCGAAAAATACATCAAATCCACCCGATCCAATGGTGCTGTTGCAATCAGCATGTCAAACTACGCCAGAAAAAGCCATAAAATCGATAGTTAAAAATGACATTCAAAAGACCATTTGTGATGGCTCACTTATGTATGTGCTGGAAGTGCCTTCTCGACCAATAGCTGCTATTTTCATCAAATTGGGCTGAATCGAAAAATACATCAAATCCACCCGATCCAATGGTACCGTTGCAATCAGCACGTCAAACTACGCCAGAAAAAGCCATAAAATCGATAGGTGAAAATGACATTTAAAAACTATTTTTGACGGCTCACTTATGTATGCAGAAAAAAGCATTTTCGGTCAATATTGGTTATTTCCATCAAATTGGGCTGAATCGAAAAATACATCAAATCCACCCGATCCAATGGTACCGTTGCAATCAGCACGTCAAACTACGCCAGAAAAAGCCATAAAATCGATAGGTAAAAATGACATTCAAAAGACCATTTTTGACGGCTCACTTACGTATGCAGTAAAAATGCATTCTTGGTCAATATTGGCTATTTCCATCAAATTGGGCTGAATTGAAAAATACATCAAATCCACCCGATCCAATGGTACCGTTGCAATCAGCACGTCAAACTACGCCAGAAAAAGCCATAAAATCGATAGGTAATAATGACATTCAAAAGACCATTTTTGACGGCTCACTTATGTATGCAGAAAAAAGCATTTTCGGTCAATATTGGCTATTTCCATCAAATTGGGCTGAATTGAAAAATACATCAAATCCACCCGATCTAATGGTACTGTTGCAATCAGCACGTCAAACTACGCCAGAAAAAGCCATAAAATCGATAGTTAAAAATGACATTCAAAAGACCATTTTTGACGGCTCACTTATGTATGTTCTGGAAGTGCCTTCTCGACCAATAGCGGCTATTTTCATCAAATTGGGCTTAATCGAAAAATACATCAAATCCACCCGATCCAATGGTGCTGTTGCAATCAGCACGTCAAACTACGCCAGAAAAAGCCATAAAATCGATAGTTAAAAATGACATTCAAAAGACCATTTGTGATGGCTCACTTATGTATGTGCTGGAAGTGCCTTCTCGACCAATAGCTGCTATTTTCATCAAATTGGGCTGAATCGAAAAATACATCAAATCCACCCGATCCAATGGTACCGTTGCAATCAGCACGTCAAACTACGCCAGAAAAAGCCATAAAATCGATAGGTGAAAATGACATTCAAAAGACCATTTTTGACGGCTCGCTTATGTATGCGGAAAAAAGCATTTTTGGTCAATATTGGTTATTTCCATCAAATTGGGCTGAATCGAAAAATACATCAAATCCACCCGATCCAATGGTACCGTTGCAATCAGCACGTCAAACTACGCCAGAAAAAGCCATAAAATCGATAGGTAAAAATGACATTCAAAAGACCATTTTTGACGGCTCACTTACGTATGCAGTAAAAATGCATTCTTGGTCCATATTGGCTATTTCCATCAAATTGGGCTGAATTTAAAAATACATCAAATCCACCCGATCCAATGGTACCGTTGCAATCAGCACGTCAAACTACGCCAGGAAAAGCCATAAAATCGATAGGTAAAAATGACATTCAAAAGACCATTTTTGACGGCTCACTTATGTATGTGCTGGAAGTGCCTTCTCGACCAATAGCAGCTATTTTCATCAAATTGGGCTGAATCGAAACAAACATCAAATCCACCCGATCCAATGGTACTATTGCAATCAGCACGTCAAACTACGCCAGAAAAAGGCCGTAAAATCGATAGGTAAAAATGACATTCAAAAGACCATTTTTGACGGCTCACTTATGTATGTGCTGGAAGTGCCTTCTCGACCAATATTGGCAATTTTCATCAAATTTGGCTGAATCGAAAAATACATCAAATCCACCCGATCCAATGGTACCGTTGCAATCAGCACGTCAAACTACGCTAGAAAAAGCCATAAAATCGATAGGTGAAATGTATATGCTGGAAGTGCCTTCTCGACTAATAGCGGCTATTTTCATCAAATTGGGCTTAATCGAAAAATACATCAAATCCACCCGATCCAATGGTACCGTTGCAACCAGCACGTCAAACTAAGCCAGAAAAAGCCATAAAATCGATAGGTAAAAATGACATTCAAACGACCATTTGTGACAGCTCACTTATGTATGTGCTGGAAGTGCCTTCTCAACCAATATTTGCTATTTTCATCAAATTGGGCTGAATCGAAAAATAGATCAAATCCATCCGATCCAATGGTACCATTGCAATCAGCACGTCAAACTACGCCAGAAAAAGCCATGAAATCGATAGGTAAAAATGACATTCAAAAGACCATTTTTGACAGCTCACTTATGTATGTGCTGGAAGTGCCTTCTCGACCAATAGCGGCTATTTTCATCAAATTGGGCTGAATCGAAAAATACATCAAATCCACCCGATCCAATGATACCGTTGCAATCAGCACGTCAAACTACGCCAGAAAAAGCCATAAAATCGATAGTTAAAAATGACATTCAAAAGACCATTTGTGATGGCTCACTTATGTATGTGCTGGAAGTGCCTTCTCGACCAATATTGGCTATTTTCATCAAATTGGGCTGAATCAAAAAATACATCAAATCCACCCGATCCAATGGTACCGTTGCAATCAGCACGTCAAACTACGCCAGAAAAAGCCATAAAATTGATAGGTAAAAATGACATTCAAAAGACCATTTTTGACGGCTCACTTATGTATGCGGTAAAAATGCAATCTCGGTCAATATTGGCTATTTCCATCAAATTGGGCTGAATCGAAACAAACATCAAATCCACCCGATCCAATGGTACCGTTGCAATCAGCACGTCAAACTACGCCAGAAAAAGCCATAAAATCGATAGGTAAAAATGACATTCAAAAGACCATTTTTGACGGCTCACTTATGTATGCGGTAAAAATGCATTTTCGGTCAGTATTGGCTATTTCCATTAAATTGAGCTGAATCGAAAATTACATCAAATCCACCCGATCCAATGGTACCGTTGCAATCAGCACGTCAAACTACGCCAGAAAAAGCCATAAAATCGATAGGTAAAATGACATTCAAAAGACCATTTTTGACGGCTCACTTTGTATGCGGTAAAAATGCATTTTCGGTCAGTATTGGCTATTTCCATCAAATTGGGCTGAATCGAAAATTACATCAAATCCACCCGATCCAATGGTACCGTTGCAATCAGCACGTCAAACTACGCCAGAAAAAGCTATAAAATCGATAGTTAAAAATGACATTCAAAAGACAATTTGTGATGGCTCACTTATGTATGTGCTGGAAGTGCCTTCTCGACCGATAGCTGCTATTTTCATCAAATTGGGCTGAATCGAAAAATACATCAAATCCACCCGATCCAATGGTACCGTTGCAATCAGCACGTCAAACTACGCCAGAAAAAGCCATAAAATCGATAGGTAAAAATGACTCTCAAAAGACCATTTTTGACGGCTCACTTATGTATTTGGTAAAAATGCATTTTTGGTCAATATTGGCTATTTCCATCAAAATGGGCTGAATCGAAAAATACATCAAATCCACCCGATCCAATGGTACCGTTGCAATCAGCACGTCAAACTACGACAGAAAAAGCCATAAAATCGATAGGTAAAATGACATTCAAAAGACCATTTTTGACGGCTCACTTATGTATGCGGAAAAAAGCATTTTCGGTCAATATTGGCTATTTCCATCAAATTTGGCTGAATCGAAAAATACATCAAATCCACCCGATCCAATGGTACCGTTGCAATCAGCACGTCAAACTACGCTAGAGAAAGCCATGAAATCGATAGGTAAAATGTATATGCTGGAAGTGCCTTCTCGACTAATAGCGGCTATTTTCATCAAATTGGGCTTAATCGAAAAATACATCAAATCCACCCGATCCAATGGTACCGTTGCAACCAGCACGTCAAACTAAGCCAGAAAAAGCCATAAAATCGATAGGTAAAAATGACATTCAAAAGACCATTTGTGACGGCTCACTTATGTATGTTCTGGAAGTGCCTTCTCAACCAATATTTGCTATTTTCATCAAATTGGGCTGAATCGAAACAAACATCAAATCCACCCGATCCAATAACATCATTGCAATCAGCACGTCAAACTACGCCAGAAAAAGCCATGAAATCGATAGGTAAAAATGACATTCAAAAGACCATTTTTGACGGCTCACTTATGTATGTGCTGGAAGTGCCTTCTCGACCAATAGCGGCTATTTTCATCAAATTGGGCTGAATCGAAAAATACATCAAATCCACCCGATCCAATGATACCGTTGCAATCAGCACGTCAAACTACGCCAGAAAAAGCCATAAAATCGATAGTTAAAAATGACATTCAAAAGACCATTTGTGATGGCTCACTTATGTATGTGCTGGAAGTGCCTTCTCGACCAATATTCGCTATTTTCATCAAAATGGGCTGAATCGAAAAATACATCAAATCCACCCGATCCAATGGTACCGTTGCAATCAGCACGTCAAACTACGCCAGAAAAAGCCATAAAATTGATGGGTAAAAATGATATTCAAAAGACCATTTTTGACGGCTCACTTATGTATGCAGTAAAAATGCAATCTCGGTCAATATTGGCTATTTCCATCAAATTGGGCTGAATCGAAACAAACATCAAATCCACCCGATCCAATGGCACCGTTGCAATCAGCACGTCAAACTACGCCAGAAAAAGCCATAAAATCGATAGGTAAAAATGACATTCAAAAGACCATTTTTGACGGCTCACTTATGTATGTGCTGGAAGTGCCTTCTCGACCAATAGCGGTTATTTTTATCAAATTGGGCTGAATCGAAAAAATACATCAAATCCACCCGATCCAATGGTGCCGTTGCAATCAGCACGTCAAACTACGCCAGAAAAAGCCATAAAATCGATAGTTAAAAATGACACTCAAAAGACCATTTTTGACGGCTCACTTACGTATGCGGTAAAAATGCATTTTTGGTCAATATTGGCTATTTCCATCAACATGGGCTGAATCGAAAAATACATCAAATCCACCCGATCCAATGGTACCGTTGCAATCAGCACGTCAAACTACGCCAGAAAAAGCCATAAAATCGATAGGTAAAATGACATTCAAAAGACCATTTTTGACGGCTCACTTATGTATGCGGTAAAAATGCATTTTCGGTCAGTATTGGCTATTTCCATCAAATTGGGCTGAATTGAAAATTACATCAAATCCACCCGATCCAATGGTACCGTTGCAATCAGCACGTCAAACTACGCCGGAAAAAGCCATAAAATCGATAGTTAAAAATGACATTCAAAAGACAATTTGTGATGGCTCACTTATGTATGTGCTGGAAGTGCCTTCTCGACCGATAGCTGCTATTTTCATCAAATTGGGCTGAATCGAAAAATACATCAAATCCACCCGATCCAATGGTACCGTTGCAATCAGCACGTCAAACTACGCCAGAAAAAGCCATAAAATCGATAGGTAAAATGACATTCAAAAGACCATTTTTGACGGCTCACTTATGTATGCGGAAAAAAGAGTTTTCGGTCAATATTGGCTATTTCCATCAAATTGGGCTGAATCGAAAAATACATCAAATCCACCCGATCCAATGGTACCGTTGCAATCAGCACGTCAAACTACGCCAGAAAAAGCCATAAAATTGATAGGTAAAAATGACATTCAAAAGACCATTTTTGACGGCTCACTTATGTATGTGCTGGAAGTGCCTTCTCGACCAATAGCGGCTATTTTCATCAAATTGGGCTGAATCGAAAAATACATCAAATCCACCCGATCCAATGGTGCCGTTGCAATCAGCACGTCAAACTACGCCAGAAAAAGCCATAAAATCGATAGTTAAATATGACATTCAAAAGACCGTTTTTGATGGCTCACTTATGTATGTGCTGGAAGTGCCTTCTCGACCAATAGCGGTTATTTTCATCAAATTGGGCTGAATCGAAAAATACATCAAATCCACCCGATCCAATGGTACCGTTGCAATATGCACGTCAAACTACGCCAGAAAAAGCCATAAAATCGATAGGTAATAATGACATTCAAAAGACCATTTTTGACGGCTCACTTATGTATGCAGTAAAAATGCATTCTTGGTCCATATTGGCTATTTCCATCAAATTGGGCTGAATTTAAAAATACATCAAATCCACCCGATCCAATGGTACCGTTGCAATCAGCACGTCAAACTACGCCAGAAAAAGCCATAAAATCGATAGGTAAAAATGACATTCAAAAGACCATTTTTGACGGCTCACTTATGTATGCGGTAAAAATGCATTTTTGGTCAATATTGGCTATTTCCATCAAAATGGGCTGAATCGAAAAATACATCAAATCCACCCAATCCAATGGTACCGTTGCAATCAGCTCGTCAAACTACGCCAGTAAAAGCCATAGAATCGATAGGTAAAAATGACATTCAAAAGACCATTTTTGACAGCTCACTTATGTATGCAATAAAAATTCATTTTCGGTCAATATTGGCTATTTCCATCAAATTGGGCTGAATCGAAAAATACATCAAATCCACCCGATCCAATTGTACCGTTGCAATCAGCACGTCAAACTACGCCAGAAAAAGCCATAAAATCGATAGGTAAAAATGACATTCAAAAGACCATTTTTGACGGCTCACTTATGTATGCAGTGAAAATGCATTTTTGGTCAATATTGGCTATTTCCATCAAATTGGGCTGAATCGAAAAATACATCAAATCCACCCAATCCAATGGTACCGTTGCAATCAGCACTTCAAACTACGCCAGAAAAAGCCATAAAATCGATTGGTAAAATGACATTCAAAAGACCATTTTTGACGGCTCACTTATGTATATGCCTGAAGTGCCTTCTCGACCAATAGCGGTTATTTTCATCAAATTGGGCTGAATCGAAAAATACATCAAATCCACCCGATCCAATGTCACCGTTGCAATATGCACGTCAAACTACGCCAGAAAAAGCCATAAAATCGATAGGTAATAATGACATTCAAAAGACCATTTTTGACGGCTCACTTATGTATGCAGTAAAAATGCATTCTTGGTCCATATTGGCTATTTCCATCAAATTGGGCTGAATTGAAAAATACATCAAATCCACCCGATCCAATGGTACCGTTGCAATCAGCACGTCAAACTACGCCAGAAAAAGCCATAAAATCGATTGGTAAAAATGACATTCAAAAGACCATTTTTGACGGCTCACTTACGTATGCAGTAAAAATGCATTCTTGGTCAATATTGGCTATTTCCATCAAATTGGGCTGAATTGAAAAATACATCAAATCCACCCGATCCAAAGGTACCGTTGCAATCAGCAAGTCAAACTACGGCAGAAAAAGCCATAAAATCGATAGGTAAAAATGACATTCAAAAGACCATTTTTGAAGGCTCACTTATGTATGCGGTAAAAATGCATTTTCGGTCAATATTGGCCATTTATATCAAATTGGGCAGAATCGAAACAAACATCTAATCCACCTGATCCAATGGTACCATTGCAATCAGCACGTCAAACTACGCCAGAAAAAGCCATAAAATCGATAGGTAAAAATGACATTCAAAAGACCATTTTTGACGGCTCACTTATGTATATGCTGGAATTGCCTTTTCGACCAATAGCGGTTATTTTCATCAAATTGGGCTGAATCGAAAAATACATCAAATCCACCCAATCCAATGGTACCGTTGCAATATGCACGTCAAACTACGCCAGAAAAAGCCATAAAATCGATAGGTAATAATGACATTCAAAAGACCATTTTTGACGGCTCACTTATGTATGCAGTAAAAATGCATTCTTGGTCCATATTGGCTATTTCCATCAAATTGGGCTGAATTGAAAAATACATCAAATCCACCCGATCCAATGGTACCGTTGCAATCAGCACGTCAAACTACGCCAGAAAAAGCCATAAAATCGATAGGTAAAAATGACATTCAAAAGACCATTTTTGATGGCTCACATATGTATGCGGTAAAAATGCATTTTTGGTCAATATTGGCTATTTCCATCAAATTGGGCTGAATCGAAACAAACATCTAATCCACCTGATCCAATGGTACCGTTGCAATCAGCACGTCAAACTACGCCAGAAAAAGCCATAAAATCGATAGGTAAAAATGACATTCAAAAGACCATTTTTGACGGCTCACTTATGTATATGCCTGAAGTGCCTTCTCGACCAATAGCGGTTATTTTCATCAAATTGGGCTGAATCGAAAAATACATCAAATCCACCCGATCCAATGGTACCGTTGCAATATGCACGTCAAACTACGCCAGAAAAAGCCATAAAATCGATAGGTAATAATGACATTCAAAAGACCATTTTTGACGGCTCACTTATGTATGCAGTAAAAATGCATTCTTGGTCCATATTGGCTATTTCCATCAAATTGGGCTGAATTGAAAAATACATCAAATCCACCCGATCCGATGGTACCGTTGCAATCAGCACGTCAAACTACGCCAGAAAAAGCCATAAAATCGATAGGTAAAAATGACATTCAAAAGACCATTTTTGACGGCTCACTTATGTATGTGCTGGAAGTGCTTTCTCGACCAATAGCGGTTATTTTCATCAAATTGGGCTAAATCAAAAAATACATCAAATCCACCCGATCCAATGGTACCGTTGCAATCAACACGTCAAACTACGCCAGAAAAAGCCATAAAATCGATAGGTAATAATGACATTCAAAAGACCATTTTTGACGGCTCACTTACGTATGCAGTAAAAATGCATTCTTGGTCAATATTGGCTATTTCCATCAAATTGGGCTGAATTGAAAAATACATCAAATCCACCCGATCCAATGGTACCGTTGCAATCAGCAAGTCAAACTACGCCAGAAAAAGCCATAAAATCGATAGGTAAAAATGACATTCAAAAGACCATTTTTGACAGCTCACTTATGTATGCGGTAAAAATGCATTTTCGGTCAATATTGGCTATTTCCATCAAATTGGGCTGAATCGAAACAAACATCTAATCCACCTGATCCAATGGTACCGTTGCAATCAGCACGTCAAACTACGCCAGAAAAAGCCATAAAATCGATAGGTAAAAATGACATTCAAAAGACCATTTTTGACGGCTCACTTCTGTATATGCTGGGAGTGCCTTCTCGACCAATAGCGGTTATTTTCATCAAATTGGGCTGAATCGAAAAATACATCAAATCCACCCGATCCAATGGTACCGTTGCAATATGCACGTCAAACTACGCCAGAAAAAGCCATAAAATCGATAGGTAATAATGACATTCAAAAGACCATTTTTGACGGCTCACTTATGTATGCAGTAAAAATGCATTCTTGGTCCATATTGGCTATTTCCATCAAATTGGGCTGAATTGAAAAATACATCAAATCCACCCGATCCAATGGTACCGTTGCAATCAGCACGTCAAACTACGCCAGAAAAAGCCATAAAATCGATAGGTAAAAATGACATTCAAATGACCATTTTTGACGGCTCACTTACGTATGCAGTAAAAATGCATTCTTGGTCAATATTGGCTATTTCCATCGAATTGGGCTGAATTGAAAAATACATCAAATCCACCCGATCCAATGGTACCGTTGCAATCAGCACGTCAAACTACGCCAGAAAAAGCCATAAAATCGATAGGTGAAAATGACATTCAAAAGACCATTTTTGACGGCTCACTTAAGTATGCGGTAAAAATGCAATCTCGGTCAATATTGGCTATATCCATCAAATTGGGCTGAATCGAAACAAACATCAAATCCACCCGATCCAATGGTACCGTTGCAATCAGCACGTCAAACTACGCCAGAAAAAGCCATAAAATCGATAGGTAAAAATGACATTCAAAAGACCATTTTTGACGGCTCACTTATGTATATGCTGGAAGTGCCTTTTCGACCAATAGCGGTTATTTTCATCGAATTGGGCTGAATCGGAAAATACATCAAATCCACCCGATCCAATGGTACCGTTGCAATATGCACGTCAAACTACGCCAGAAAAAGCCATAAAATCGATAGGTAATAATGACATTCAAAAGACCATTTTTGACGGCTCACTTATGTATGCAGTAAAAATGCATTCTTGGTCCATATTGGCTATTTCCATCAAATTGGGCTGAATTGAAAAATACATCAAATCCACCCGATCCAATGGTACCGTTGCAATCAGCACGTCAAACTACACCAGAAAAAGCCATAAAATCGATAGGTAAAAATGACATTCAAATGACCATTTTTGACGGCTCACTTACGTATGCAGTAAAAATGCATTCTTGGTCAATATTGGCTATTTCCATCAAATTGGGCTGAATTGAAAAATACATCAAATCCACCCGATCCAATGGTACCGTTGCAATCAGCACGTCAAACTACGCCAGAAAAAGCCATAAAATCGATAGGTAAAAATGACATTCAAAAGACCATTTGTGACGGCTCACTTATGTATGTGCTCGAAGTGCCTTCTCGACCAATAGCAGCTATTTTCATCAAATTGGGCTGAATCGAAAAATACATCAAATCCACCCGATCCAATGGTACCGTTGCAATCAGCACGTCAAACTACGCCAGAAAAAGGCCAGAAAATCGATAGGTAAAAATGACATTCAAAAGACCATTTTTGACGGCTCACTTATGTATGTGCTGGAAGTGCCTTCTCGACCAATAGCGGTTATTTTCATCAAATTGGGCTGAATCGAAAAATACATCAAATCCACCCGATCCAATGGTACCGTTGCAATCAGCACGTCAAACTACGCTAGAAAAAGCCATAAAATCGATAGGTAAAATGTATGTGCTGGAAGTGCCTCCTCGACTAATAGCAGCTATTTTCATCAAATTGGGCTTAATCGAAAAATACATCAAATCCACCTGATCCAATGGTACTGTTGCAACCAACACGTCAAACTAGGCCAGAAAAAGCCATAAAATCGATAGGTAATAATGACATTCAAAAGACCATTTGTGACAGCTCACTTATGTATGTGCTGGAAGTGCCTTCTCGACCAATAGCTGCTATTTTCATCAAATTGGGCTGAATCAAAAAAATAGATCAAATCCATCCGATCCAATGGTACCATTGCAATCAACACGTCAAACTACGCCAGAAAAAGCCATAAAATCGATAGGTAATAATGACATTCAAAAGACCATTTTTGACGGCTCACTTATGTATGCAGTAAAAATGCATTCTTGGTCCATATTGGCTATTTCCATCAAATTGGGCTGAATTGAAAAATACATCAAATCCACCCGATCCAATGGTACCGTTGCAATCAGCACGTCAAACTACGCCAGAAAAAGCCATAAAATCGATAGGTAAAAATGACATTCAAATGACCATTTTTGACGGCTCACTTACGTATGCAGTAAAAATGCATTCTTGGTCAATATTGGCTATTTCCATCAAATTGGGCTGAATTGAAAAATACATCAAATCCACCCGATCCAATGGTACCGTTGCAATCAGCACGTCAAACTACGCCAGAAAAAGCCATAAAATCGATAGGTAAAAATGACATTCAAAAGACCATTTGTGACGGCTCACTTATGTATGTGCTCGAAGTGCCTTCTCGACCAATAGCAGCTATTTTCATCAAATTGGGCTGAATCGAAAAATACATCAAATCCACCCGATCCAATGGTACCGTTGCAATCAGCACGTCAAACTACGCCAGAAAAAGGCCAGAAAATCGATAGGTAAAAATGACATTCAAAAGACCATTTCTGACGGCTCATTTATGTATGTGCTGGAAGTGCCTTCTCGACCAATAGCGGTTATTTTCATCAAATTGGGCTGAATCGAAAAATACATCAAATCCACCCGATCCAATGGTACCGTTGCAATCAGCACGTCAAACTACGCTAGAAAAAGCCATAAAATCGATAGGTAAAATGTATGTGCTGGAAGTGCCTCCTCGACTAATAGCAGCTATTTTCATCAAATTGGGCTTAATCGAAAAATACATCAAATCCACCTGATCCAATGGTACTGTTGCAACCAACACGTCAAACTAGGCCAGAAAAAGCCATAAAATCGATAGGTAATAATGACATTCAAAAGACCATTTGTGACAGCTCACTTATGTATGTGCTGGAAGTGCCTTCTCGACCAATAGCTGCTATTTTCATCAAATTGGGCTGAATCAAAAAAATAGATCAAATCCATCCGATCCAATGGTACCATTGCAATCAACACGTCAAACTACGCCAGAAAAAGCCATGAAATCGATAGGTAAAAATGACATTCAAAAGACCATTTTTGACACCTCACTTATGTATGTGCTGGAAGTGCTTTCTCGACCAATAGCTGCTATTTTCATCAAATTGGGCTGAATCGAAAAATACATCAAATCCACCTGATCCAATGGTACCGTTGCAATTAGCACGTAAAACTACGCTAGAGAAAGCCATAGAATCGATAGGTAAAAATGACATTCAAAAGACCTTTTTTGACGGCTCACTTATGTATGCGGTAAAAATGCATTTTCGGTCAATATTGGCTATTTCCATCAAATTGGGCTGAATCGAAAAATACATCAAATCCACCCGATCCAATGGTACCGTTGCAATCAGCACATCAAACTACGCCAGAAAGAGCCATAAAATCGATAGGTAAAAATGACATTCAAAAGACCATTTTTGACGGCTCATTTATGTATGTGCTGGGAGTGCCTTCTCGACCAATAGCGGCTATATTCATCAAATTGGGCTGAATCGAAAAATACATCAAATCCACCCGATCCAATGGTACCGTTGCAATCTGCACGTCAAACCACGCTAGAAGAAACCATAAAATCGATAGTTAAAAATGACATTCAAAAGACCATTTTTGATGGCTCACTTATGTATGCGGTAAAAATGCATTTTCGGTCAATATTAGCTATTTCCATCAAATTGGGCTGAATCGAAAAATACATCAAATCCACCCGATCCAATGGTACCGTTGCAATCAGCATGTCAAACCATGCCAGAAAAAGGCATAATATAGATAGGTAAAAATGACATTCAAAAGACCATTTGTGACGGCTCACTTATGTATGTTCTGGAAGTGCCTTCTCGACAATAGCGGCTATTTTCATCAAATTGGGCTGAATCGAAAAATACATCAAATCCACCCGATCCAATGGTACCGTTGCAATCAGCACGTCAAACTACGCCAGAAAAAGCCATAAAATCGATAGGTAAAAATGACATTCAAAAGACCATTTTTGACGGCTCACTTATGTATGCGGTAAAAATGCATTTTTGGTCAATATTGGCTATTTCCATCAAATTGGGCTTAATCGAAAAATACATCAAATCCACCCGATCCAATGGTACCGTTGCAATCAGCACGTCAAACTACGCCAGAAAAAGCCATAAAATCGATAGGTAAAAATGACATTCAAAAGACCATTTTTGACGGCTCACTTATGTATGTGCTGGAAGTGCTTTCTCGACCAATAGCGGTTATTTTCATCAAATTGGGCTAAATCAAAAAATACATCAAATCCACCCGATCCAATGGTACCGTTGCAATCAACACGTCAAACTACGCCAGAAAAAGCCATAAAATCGATAGGTAATAATGACATTCAAAAGACCATTTTTGACGGCTCACTTACGTATGCAGTAAAAATGCATTCTTGGTCAATATTGGCTATTTCCATCAAATTGGGCTGAATTGAAAAATACATCAAATCCACCCGATCCAATGGTACCGTTGCAATCAGCACGTCAAACTACGCCAGAAAAAGCCATAAAATCGATAGGTAAAAATGACATTCAAATGACCATATTTGATGGTTTACTTATGTATGTGCTGGAAGTGCCTTCTCGACCAATAGCGGCTATTTTCATCAAATTGGGCTGAATTGAAAAATACATCAAATCCACCCGATCCAATGGTACCGTTGCAATCAGCACGTCAAACTACACCAGAAAAAGCCATAAAATCGATTGGTAAAAATGACATTCAAAAGACCATTTTTGACGGCTCACTTATGTATGCGGTAAAAATGCACTTTCGGTCAGTATTGGCTATTTCCATCAAATTGGGCTGAATTGAAAATTACATCAAATCCACCCGATCCAATGGTACCGTTGCAATCAGCACGTCAAACTACGCCGGAAAAAGCCATAAAATCGATAGTTAAAAATGACATTCAAAAGACAATTTGTGATGGCTCACTTATGTATGTGCTGGAAGTGCCTTCTCGACCGATAGCTGCTATTTTCATCAAATTGGGCTGAATCGAAAAATACATCAAATCCACCCGATCCAATGGTACCGTTGCAATCAGCACGTCAAACTACACCAGAAAAAGCCATAAAATCGATTGGTAAAAATGACATTCAAAAGACCATTTTTGACGGCTCACTTACGTATGCAGTAAAAATGCATTCTTGGTCAATTTTGGCTATTTCCATCAAATTGGGCTGAATTGAAAAATACATCAAATCCACCCGATCCAATGGTACCGTTGCAGGGTTAGGGTTAGGGTTAGGGTTAGGGTTAGGGTTAGGGTTAGGGTTAGGGTTAGGGTTAGGGTTAGGGTTAGGGTTAGGGTTAGGGTTAGGGTTAGGGTTAGGGTTAGGGTTAGGGTTAGGGTTAGGGTTAGGGTTAGGGTTAGGGTTAGGGTTAGGGTTAGGGTTAGGGTTAGGGTTAGGGTTAGGGTTAGGGTTAGGGTTAGGGTTAGGGTTAGGGTTAGGGTTAGGGTTAGGGTTAGGGTTAGGGTTAGGGTTAGGGTTAGGGTTAGGGTTAGGGTTAGGGTTAGGGTTAGGGTTAGGGTTAGGGTTAGGGTTAGGGTTAGGGTTAGGGTTAGGGTTAGGGTTAGGGTTAGGGTTAGGGTTAGGGTTAGGGTTAGGGTTAGGGTTAGGGTTAGGGTTAGGGTTAGGGTTAGGGTTAGGGTTAGGGTTAAGGTTAGGGTTTAGGGTTTAGGGTTAGGGTTAGGGTTAGGGTTAGGGTTAGGGTTAGGG
>CAUOPZ010000108.1:7500-22500 GCA_963457665.1 Thysanoteuthis rhombus | reverse complement strand
AATTTTCAGTTGAAAATGTTCTACAATCTCTTGTAATCTTGTAATAAGATTACAACATATTGACAGGTTACTGGTTTCAGGCTCTTTTTCACATCCAGAATTGAAAAATGTATAAGATGCCACGACATCCAAAATTTCTTATTCAATATAAATTTATTTACTAACTGTAAAATTGCAGTCAAAACTATGAAAAAAAATTTTCCCTCCTGGGAAAAAAAAAAAAAAAAAAAAAAAAAAAAAAAAAGGGAAGGTTTCTTTCAGTTGATGACATTCCACTTTGCAGTTATAAGTGGTCTATTTATTTATTCTTACTTTATTTTATCCGTTTAATTATAATCTCTTCAAACACTTCATTTACAAAAAATCCATTTCATTTGAAAAGTGGTAAAAAACTGAATTAAAAATTGTGACTGAGTAGTAAATATTTTCATGACTATCAAAAATGAATTATGCGGGTAGGTCTGACAGAAAAAACTAGAACTTGTTCCTTGTCAGAGTGATCAAACTCTTATTAAAAGAAAAACATGGGCAGGTCTCAGGCACACAAAACCAAAACATGTTCTTTCTTATAAGGGATCTCAGGAAGTGATGAAACATTTTCATCAGAACAAAATGGAGACCTACCCAGAGAACCCATTTGGCAAAGAGGTCAGCACCATTTTTAGTTTCTTCCAAAAAAGTTGCTTCATAAATTACTAAAAAAGTACCAGTTTGCCTACAATGCAAATATTTGCATTTTGATTCTTTGCAAGTACTTGTGTCTATGAATGATTTTATACATATATACAGATAATCAAATCTCTATTAGAAATTTGTATATCCATGTATTTTTTTTCATTGGGTAACCAAGGAATGAAAAAAGTTTCTAATGGGAAATTTTTTTCACCTACCCTATATGTTACAGAAAGATTCAAGTAATTTCTTTGAAACCCAAGCTCCACAATCAGGCTACAAAGCTCCCACCACTGGCCTTGTGTCAAACCAAGCTAAGCATAAATATATCAAGTATACTCTGCTTCAGTATTTATATTGTACATACATCTTATAGCAGAGTAAAATATTTACACACAAATCATTTGGGAATCACTATCTCAATGAAATAGCTACAATCTCCTTAGAGTATATAAACTGAGAATTAAAAACAACTAGATTTAATGAACAAAACAATTTTTATTGGAATATCAAAAACTTTTTTTAAAAATTCCATTTAGATTTTGGAATAATAAATGTTTTTCAATTTCATTTTTAGTTCTGCTACAATAATCTACTTATAGTAGCATACATTCGATATATACTCAAGTGTATGTGTGTGCATGTAAAAATGCACAGTGTTGAAATCCATCTGTGGTAGTGCTCCAAACAACATCTTTATCAGATGATAACCCTGAGGTCAGGGCTAGGGTTTTAGAGCAGAAACATCACTCAGGGTGGCACCCTAGCAATAACAGACTTCATTTTTCTGTTGATCTTATTCACATGGTAGCTTGTAACAGGAGTGCATAACCTAGAAAATACCCCAGTTTCAGACTTGTTCAGGAATCTATGGGGTTTTATTACAAGTTTACTTTTGTTTAAGTTTAGTAGAAAAACATCCAATCTGAACAGGAAAGTTCTTATCTGCCTTCCATTTTTTTAGAGATTTTTAGAATTTTATTTTTTGCAACTTTTATTCATTGACCCACTGTGTGTTACAATGAAAAAAAAGCCTCACTTTCTCATCAGGAAATATCTTTGAATTAACAGACCAGAAACAATAACAAGACACTGGTCACTTGAAGAGATGATACAAATATCATTTTAAAAGGAATCTCAAAAAGTGAATTATTTTTTTATTAAGGCTTCATGCCTCAAGTCAGACACACACACACACACACGCACACAGGGAAACACAGGCAGGTCCTTGACAGTCAAAACCAGAACATGTTCCTTCTTATAAGGAATCTCAGAAAGAGATGAAACATTTTTATGAAGGCCACTATGCACACAGGCAAGTTTCTGACAGACAAAATTGGAAAAAGTTTCTTCTCAAAGTGATGAAACATTTATATTAATGTCTATATGCCAGAGAAATATTGCCAGGTCCCAGACAGACAAAACAAGAACATGTTTCTTTTTATAAGGAATCTCAGGAAGTGATGAAAGTTTTTTCATCAGAACAAAGTGAAGATCTCATAGAATTGGGTCTGCACCATTCACAATATCTTCCCATGAAATTGCCCGATAGATTGTCTGATTGAACAGAAATTAGGTACTGGAGACTTTTGGATCAAGGCACAACTTTTGTTCACTTTGAATTATAAAAGCGATCTCACACTGGCTACACCTTTAGCCAATCCAGCTTAAAAAAAACTGTTTCCCTAACAAAACACCTTAAACCAACTTTCAGTACACTAAAATATTTGAATATATACAGAAAATTAAAAATTAAGTGCTAGAAATTAGATTTATGCAAATCAGTTGACTGCCTCTTTAACATAAATGGAACTATTACTATAAAATTAAGTTTTTGCTTAATTTAGTTAATTGTGTTGTAAAAATGTAAGAGTGGGCAGGGAAGCAAAGCAAAAATCTATTCTCATGCCCCATAAACACCATACACAATTTGCCTTATAGATGTATTGAATGGAGACTTTTGGAGCCAGGGAAACTATTATAATGGAGCAGCTCCCGCTTAAGCTCCACATACCATATTACTACTTACTCAGTTACTGCTTACGATTGGCGAAATAGACTAAACGATGACAAGCACCTACAGTGGCATCACCTTCACCTACTATTTTACCAATAGTTGGGGGGGAGGGAGACCCATGAATTAATGCAAAGCACACACAAGTTGTCCTTGCAGAGTCCGTTGTCAGTGCCATCACCCTCACAGCCATCTTACGGGGGGGGGGGGGGGGATATAAGTGACAAAACAATTATCAACATGGAGACCAGCATTGATGAATTAAGTATGTTATGATAATATCAGCTCCAAATTGCTGCAATACAATCAAAACAAAAATCCAACCTAGCTAAGAGACCAAAATTAGAGGCTCCAGGCTTGCATCTTCAAACAAAGATGGCAAAAAATTTTATTGTAAAAGAGTGGCTTTAAAAATGTAATTCTATATTTATTTTATAAGCGCAATTCTCATTCTTAAGTACAGTCAAACCGTGTTTTTGAGCAACTGCGAAACATATTTACAAGCAGGTAATCTTCTTTACAGCTACGGTAAAGAGAAAGTAAAACAAAGTTGAGTTGGCTTTCTCATCAATAAGGACCTGAAAGACAATATAACTGGCTTCAAAGCCGTCTCTGACCGAGTAGCTAGCGTCACCATACAACTTTCAAAACGATACAAACTCAATATAATCCAAGTCTACGCTCCCACTTCGCAATAAACCCAACAAGAAATAGACAATTTCTATGATGACTTGAACTTCCTACTCCAAGACACCAGAAAACACTTCAATGTTATCATGGGAGACTTCAACGCACAGGTAGGACAAGGAAATGAAAATTGCATCGGCAAATTTGGATACAAAATATGCAACGAAAGAGGAGATCTTGTGAACTTTGCAACGGCTAATGGATTCAAAATCATGAACACCTTCTTCAAGAAGGGACCCAATAGGAAATGGACTTGGAAGAGCCCCAATCATGAAACAAGGAACGAAATAGACTGCATTCTAACGGACAAAAATGATATCGTCAAGGACATCCAAGTCCTAAATCAAGTCAATGTAGGCAGCGACCACAGAATGGTACAATGTAAAGTACAAATAAACACCAACAAAGAACGCAGGAAAATGTTCCATACAAAACCGCAGCCTCTAAACATACCAAAAGAGCACGTTCAATCTTTCAAGCTCGAATTGAAAAACAGATTCAGAATTCTTACTGAACAAGACAATACCAACATCAACGAACTAAGCAACAAAATGACAGCGTCAATAATTGAAGTAGCCTCTACATTCAAGCCAATGAGCAAACAACCCATTAGCAAAATCTCGGATGAGACTAGAAATCTCATGGAAAAACGCAGAAACCTCAAGCCACCGACAACAACGAGAGAGAAAATTGAAGAGGCTGAACAAAACAAATTGATCAAGAAGAAACGAAGGGAAGACAGGAGATACACGACGGCAGTCATTGAATCAACTCTTGAAAAAGGTCGGGGCTTCAAAGCTATAAACAAACTCCTCAACTCGGGACGAAGGCAAATAACTAGCATACTTGAGGAAAATGGAAACCTAACAACAGACAGAGACAGGATTGTCGAACGTGCCAAAGAATTCTACCAAAAACTTTATTCGTCCAAACAAGGTCTACAAAACAATGAGCAAGATACGCAAGACACGAGCAATCAACTCGAGGACTTCCCAAAAGTAACCCCGTGGGAGGTGAAAGAAGCCATTAAACAGACAAAGAAAGGAACTGCCCCTGGACCAGACAACATCACCATCGACCTACTCCGAAAAGCAGGTAAAATCATCACTAGGAAACTGGCCGTCCTCTTCAACTTGTGTCTAAAACACAGTAAAGTCCCAGACAATTGGAACACTGCTATTATAATGCTTTTATATAAAAAAAGGAAACCCGAAAGACCTCAACAACTATAGGCCTATAAGCCTACTCAACTGTGTACACAAACTTTTCACAAAGATCATCACCAACCGAAACACAAAAACACTCGATGAAAACCAGCCACGTGAACAGGCTGGCTTTAGAAGAAGCTACTCGACCATGGACCTCCTGCACTCGATAAATCAACTGAAAGAAAAAGCAGCAGAGTATAAACTACCACTTGCCATAGCATTTATCGACTTCAAAAAGGCGTTCGACTCAGTAGAAATCCCTAAGGTCATAGAGGCCATCAGTCGGCAAGGTGTAGATCCAGTATATGTTGAAGTGTTGAAACATATATACAATCACGGCAGCTCCTTCATCAGGCTACATAAAGACTCGGACCCCTTCCAGCTCCAGAAAGGAGTAAGACAAGGTGATACCAGCTCACCTAAACTCTTCACAGCCTGCCTCGAGATGATCTTCAGAAGGCTAGACTGGGAGAGTAAAGGAATTAAAATAGACGGCGAGTATCTGAGCAACCTCAGATTTGCAGACGACATAGCCCTTTTCGCAGAGAATCTACATGACCTCCAACTAATGATAGATGAACTAAATGAAGAGAGCAAGAAAGTCGGCCTACACATGAACTTCAGCAAGACGAAGATCATGTGCAACAACCACATCGGAGATAAAAACACTAAGATCGAAATCGAGGACACAGAACTTGAGAAAGTAGACCACTACATCTACCTAGGGCAACGAATCTCCATGAGACCCTCAAAGGAAGAAGAGATCAAGCGAATAATCACACTAGGATGGCAAGCCTTTGGCAGAGCTAGCTCAACCTTCAAAAATAATAAGATCCCATTGATCCTAAAGAGAAGAGTGTATAACCAATGCATCCTCCCAATAGTCACTTATGGAGCTGAAACATGGAATTTAACCAAGAGACAGACCCGTAAGCTGAGAACCATGCAACGTGCACATGAAAGAATAATGCTGGGCCTCACATGGAGAGACCACAAAACAGCACAGTACATCCGGGAAAAAACAAGAGTTAAAGACATCATAGAATCCATAAAAAATCTTAAATGGCGGTGGGCTGGCCATGTTGCAAGAATGGCAGACAATCAATGGACATCACGACTCACAACATGGATTCCCAGAGACCACATGCGCAACCGAGGCCGGCAAAATGTTAGATGGAGAGACGAGCTAGACAGGTTCAGGAAGTACTGGCTCCGTGACGCCCATGATAGAGAAGAGTGGCAAATCCTGGGGAAGGTCTATGTCCAACGACGGACACTAAAAGACTGATGATGATGATGAAAATAATTTAGAATTCTCACCTTATAAGATGCAGATTTTATGTTTATGTTCCGCCCTTTATTTGTTAATGTACACTTCATTCTCACTGAGAATGACCTTCTGTATGGATCTTGTTCGAATGATTGAACTTTCGGTGAAAGCATCTCTCTGAATTCATCATGATCACATGGATGTGTATACTCAAAGATATTCTGGCCGAGTAACTCAATCTATAAAAATCAGAAGAAAGAAATACACAAATAATACACTGAATAATAGTAAACATTTGACTGAAATTCCAAGATGCATTTTCCATCTGGGTCAACAAGAAATTACAGATCTGAATCATTTCAACTTGGGAGAATGAAAAAAAAAAAAAAAACTCAGACGTGATGTTTTTTTTTGTTTTGAAAATTTATCTGAACTGTGAAATAAAAATTCTACAAACTGATTCTTGACATTAAAATGATAGGCCCAGAACTTATAAAAAGTAGAGAGTGAGAGAACATCTATTTTACTTTCATTATTTGATGAATTTTTTAAATTTAGACATATTTGAACTATCATGAATGCAGAAATTTGATTGGAACCTTTGAAAATATTTTTATAAGTAATATAGAAAGCCTGACACCATTGATTAAGATGCAATAAAATTTATAAAATTAGGGTGTTAGTTCAGATGTATAGAAGTCCCTCTAATTTTAACAACTTGAAATTCATTAGTTTTTGTTTTTTTCCATCAACAAAGGGAAGCTACTCACTGAATTTTGGGGGAAAAAAAATTGAAAAAAATTTTCCAAGCTTTTGTTAGGGAGAAAAACTCCAAATATTATTTTAAGAAAAAAAGGAAAATTTCCATTGATAATAATGTAAATTCACGCTGTTTTGATTCAGTGTTTCTGTTTAAATTTCACCAAATTCTTCCCTTACAGATTTATTTGCTCACAAAACATTAAAATCTACAAATGAGTGAAGGGAACAAAAAAAAAAACAAAAAAAAAAACAAAAAAAAAAAAATGAAGAAAGCCATGAAGGTAGAAAATTCATTCAAGATTTTAGTTCTTAAATCGTTACTTTTATTCAAGCCCATTAGATTAACTGAAAAGTTAAGATAAGGGTAAAAAGTAGTCATAAAAATTGATAGGGAATGAAAATCAATAATCCCTCTAACAATGTGTTATTCTGCATGGTTATGTATGTAACCATAATTCAGCAAAAATTGCACATTGTAAGGAAAGTCTTCTTGGTCATGCATCTTCAAGATGCTCTAATTTGGTGAATAAAATGAATCTAGGTGGTTTCTACCCATCACACTATGTTTTAGGTCCAATTCACTATACAAATACTATGCGGAACTTGGCCCTTACTTTCAGTTTACATGAGAGCTCTAAATTTCTGAATGAATTTAATTTAGATTTTGTAGAATGGCAATGGGCTAAGGAAGAAGAGTAATAGTGGGGCTGTTAAGGGAAAACATTATGCATTTTATCATAAAAGCATGAAACTTGCCACAGACCTAGCTTAATCCAATACCTAGCATTCTATGTACAGGTGCCATCAAGCAAAGACCTGTATGACTTATCTCCAAATATTTATTTTTTATTATTGTAGTCATTACCTCATGAAATGTAACATTGAAATTGAGCCGGTAAAGTGAATTACACTCCCATTGAATCACACACAAACACATTTAGGAACTGCTATTACGAAACAGATGCATCATAAATACTAACACAGCTAACTTTACAGAGAAAAACAATCATCTGTACATGTTCCATCAAAGTCAAACAAGGAATTCCTGATTTTCAGCATTGTTTTTTTTATAAGATCTTGACATTTTTGAGAATACACTCAACATTTGTGGGGAAAACCTTCCTTATAGTTTGACTTGTTTTATGGTTTCTATCCCATCAGCAATGAGGTGTTTTAAGAAATAATACTTTTACCTGTCTTCCATGTATGGATTTACCTTTCTACCAAATTGAGGTAAAATAACTTTTTATATGACTGACTTTTGTGAGTTGTTGATTTTCTGGTGTGTTCTGCAAAGTCTGCTTGGACGCCAAATCATTGTCATAATTTCTTGTCATGTACTACTTCATTCTATTTTCCAAATTCACTAAGTAAACAATTGAATGATCATCATTTCATACAGTTACATTAGTCAGTTGTTTGCATCTGATTTTGCATATATTTTGGAAAAGTACAGCAAAGTGTTCAAGTTAGTGAGGGGGTGAAAAGCTATTCACGGAATTTCAATTTCACCAGGCGTCTGCACAATATGTTTTTATTTATCAATAAAGAAATTATGGTAAAAAATTGATTTTCAGGAAGATTAGTGAGTTTGATTTTGTATACACATTAAACTTGAGTTAACCTTCAGCCTCTAGTAGAATAAATAATTCATCTTTATTGAGGATTTATGTCACTTTTCATAGTCTTGAAATCAAATTTGGCATACTTTAAAAATATAAATAGCAAGAATTTCAAGTTCAAGAAGGCATCCACCATCTGCTGTAGTAGTAGTATAGAAGTAGTAGTACTAGTAGAAAAGTAGTAGTACTAGTAGAAGTAGTAGTAGTATAGAAGTAGTAGTATAGAAGTAGTAGTACTAGTAGAAAAGTAGTAGTAGTGTAGAAGTAGTAGTAGTAGTAGAAAAGTAGTAGTAGTAGAGTAGTAGTTGTAGTATAGTAGTAGAGTAGTAGTTGTAGTAGAAGAAGTAGTAGTAGAGTAGTAGTAGTAGTAGTAGAAGTAGTAGTAGAAGAAGTAGTAGTAGAAGAAGTAGTAGTAGAAGAAGTAGTAGTAGAAGAAGTAGTAGTAGAAGAAGTAGTAGTAGAAGAAGTAGTAGTAGTAGTAGAAGAGGTAGTAGTAGTAGAAGAGGTAGTAGTAGTAGAAGAGGTAGTAGTAGAAGAGGTAGTAGTAGAAGAAGTAGTAGTAGTAGTAGTAGTAGTAGAAGAAGTAGTAGTAGAAGAAGTAGTAGAAGAAGTAGTAGTAGTAGAAGAAGTAGTAGTAGTAGTAGAAGTAGTAGTAGTAGAAGTAGTAGTAGTAGTAAAAGAAGTAGTAGTAGTAGAAGTAGTAGTAGAAGTAGTAGTAGTAGAAGTAGTAGTAGAAGTAGTAGTAGTAGAAGTAGTAGTAGAAGAAGTAGTAGTAGAAGTAGTAGTAGAAGAAGTAGTAGAAGAAGAAGTAGAAGAAGAAGTAGTAGAAGAAGAAGTAGTAGAAGAAGAAGTAGTAGAAGAAGAAGTAGTAGAAGAAGAAGTAGTAGTAGTAGAAGAAGTAGTAGTAGAAGAAGTAGTAGTAGAAGAAGTAGTAGTAGAAGAAGTAGTAGTAGAAGAAGTAGTAGTAGAAGAAGTAGTAGTAGAAGAAGTAGTAGTAGAAGAAGTAGTAGTAGAAGAAGTAGTAGTAGTAGAAGAAGTAGTAGTAGAAGAAGTAGTAGTAGAAGAAGTAGTAGTAGAAGAAGTAGTAGTAGAAGAAGTAGTAGTAGAAGAAGTAGTAGTAGAAGAAGTAGTAGTAGAGAAGTAGTAGTAGAGAAGTAGTAGTAGAGAAGTAGTAGAAGTAGAAGTAGGAGAGGGAGAAGGATGAGGATTGTTTGATCAAAGGTCTGGATCAAGTTTCATATCAATCCAACATGGTATGGCTGAGAAAATTGATTCAACATTAAGGACAGACCAACAGAAAATTGGGTTATAGGGATGTGTGCACACATCCATAAAAAAAAATAGTTAAGTAGTGCCTCTTGAAAAAAAATTTCTATAAAAAGGAATGCCGCCTCATTTATGGATATCCATCTGGTTTATTTAAGAGACTTTTTCGTTTGAGTAGCTTTTTTACAAATAAAATTTCTATAGAAAAAAAAATGAAAATATTTCTTGAGAATTACCAAATTTAGACAATGTTTCCTATTTTAAAGTTTTTTCATGAACAATTTGTCAAATTTGCATAGTTCAGAAGATTAACAACATTGGATTAGCAAAAGGGGTAAATGTTGAAATTTTCGTGTTTATTACCATCATGCTTACAACATTCTGTACATTTAGATGAGATGAAAGCAACTTATAAAAACATCCTAATAACTAATCAATATTTGATTGATGATCAAGTTTCCTCAATTCTGTTAAAAAATTCAACACTTACCTGTTGAATCCCAAGGAACTTGACAATTTGTTCCGACAAAAAAATTATTTCACCATCTTTGGAAATGATGAGAAGGAACCCATCCAATGCCTTTGGATACAAGGCAAGTGTTTTCTGTTCAAGCTCATTGATTTCTTCAAATTCTTTTGCAGTCTTCACCCCCGTTTTTTCATGAGAAACTAAAAGAAAAAATGAATCCATAATAATGCAGGGTAATTCACTATTATCAAAATCTGAATTATTTCAAGACAATACTAAATTCTTATGATTTTTTTTGAAGAAATACTGCCATGTCATGGATTATGTAATTCCATTAAACTAGAATTTTTATTGAATACTTCCTACATATGCAATTTACGAATAGTAATTCATATAACAACATGGATCATTATATAGAATCTAAACTAATGACCGATTAATTTACAATCTTACATTCAATTTAAAAAGTTCTCATGATGTAAAAATAAGATTTTCTAGAAAAGTTCAAATTTTCTGAACTATGATACAGATTGGTATTTGGGGAACTCCCCTCCCACCAAACCCCATGTATAGACTAAAATACACATCTACCAAGTATAGATTATGAACCCAATTAATGCAAAATTTATTTGCTTGGAAAACTTTATAAAAAAAATTTTTTTAGTTACAACTTGTTTGTCCTTTCGTGGGTTGAAAAGAACAAAAAAAAGATCTCTCAATGCCCAAATTGACTTGTCCTTAAATTGTCCTTCACAGGTCAAGCTATCCCATGTTCATCCCGATGGTGAAATAATCCATGAAAACAATTTTGCAGCCATTAGTGTGAAAATGTCTCCCTTGTCTTAATTGACCTGATCTGAACTTGACTTTTACAGATCAAAAGAGGTCAGCATGAATTATCCTATGTTCATACTGTCATGGTCAAGTTTCCCTGCTACAAAAATTTGAAGCCCATAAAATCCAAGTTAAACCATTGTTGGTTACCAGAGATCAGCACCATAGTCTTTATGTTCATCATGGGATCAAGTTACTAAAGTATACAAAAGTTCTGGTCTTTCCCTTACATTTGTATATGCCATGATTGATCCGCCCCAGAACTCACTTTTAGAGATCATCATAGATCATTGCTAGTTATCCTATGTTCAAAAATTCGTTAATATAAATGTAAAAATCGAACTTATCTCCCTTATATCAAAATAGTCTTTAGAGTTACCTCCCCCTTGAAGTTTATATTTTATCATTGTATCATTGTAATGAGAACTGATGGCACGCTTTTAGATTATAGTGTTGGTGGCATTTAACAATTATATGCATTTCAACTGACTTACAGATCGTGTTTGAAAAAGAAAAACAAAATTGGTTTACAATTGTTTTACTTATTGAGTTTCAACTAATATACAAATACAGATTGAATTAATATGGCTTCTCAACAAGGTTTGAAATGGTGAGTGGAAGAAGGATCAGGAAATTTAGCAAAAGTTTACCGATCTTGACCCAGTCAAGCAGGACCAAACAGTTCATCTTAATTTTCCTGGACGTGCCAGGGACTGTATTAGGGATCTAAAAAACAGAGGACATAGCTAGTCCAGACAGTGTAAAAATAACAGACAAATTAAACACTGAAAGAGAAAGGAAAAAAAAAAAAAAAAACAGAATCTATGTCATTTAAGGAGTTTTACAATTACTGTCATTTATCAGGTATAAATATTACAGAATTTCTTGTCGAATTTGAATATTTATACTACAAACTAAGAAATGTAAATTTAGTTGAAGGTGTTTAGGCGTTTTACTACTGATGGTAGCGAATGTAACTGAAGAAAATGAACGTTTGGCACGAAGTAGTATATTCAAAAGATTTTTGGCTATCATGCAGCAGTTGGAAAGGAGGCTGGTGTTACTTCAGTAGCAATCTGAATCATGCAGGTAACTATTAGAGATCCCTTCAGGAAAGGGAGCGATGAGATTATAGAGAAAGTTGACAAGATAAAGACATGGTACCAACAGCCCCTTCTCCCATACTGATGCTGTTGGGTGTAATGAATTATTCCCATTCATATAATAATGAGAGGTTTATCTGTTGAGAAAATATGTCAAAATAATGAGGCTTCTATTGTGGTTCACCATAACATTCAGCCAGATATTGTAAGTTGCAAGATAGCAAGGCTAGCCTAGCACACTAGCTTTGTCCCAAAATTTGTATTTACTATTTCAGCAAAACGAAGGTCATGGACAACAATCATGTTGGAAATAAGAAGACAACAATCAAGATCAAAGACACAGAGCTGGAGAAAGTAGACCACTACATCTACCTAGGACAATGAATCTCCATGAAACCCTCAAAAACAAGAAGATCCCATTAATCCTAAAAAGAATGGTATACAACCAATGCATCTTCCCCATAGTCACCTATGGACCTGAAACACAGAACCTAAGCAAGAGTGAACCGCAGACTGAGAAGCATGCAATGTGAACATGAATCATACTCAACCTCACATGAAGAGATCGCAAGACAGCACAGCATATCAGGGAGAAAACAGGATCCCAAGACATCATAGAATCCACTAGAAAACTCAAATGGCAATGGGCTGGTCATATTACAAGAATGGCAGACAACTGATGGACATCAAGACTCACAACACTGATCACTAAAGATCACATGCACAACTAAGGCTGGCAAAGTTGAGAGATTGTCTGTGAACTTGAATTTGGCACAAAAATTCAAGTTTATTGAAAAATTGTCTATTACTACGAACAATTTTAGCAGTTCAACAATGATTTTTAGTGAATTTTACCAACCAGTTCCGTATTGTTATGTATTATAATTCAATAAGTTTATGCTCTTTATTGTATTAAAGCTACTTTTAAGAGAAAAAAAAATTACCCTTTTCAGGGAATATTCGATTCAACAGACATTCACAATTAACAGAGCATCTGACCCTATCAGTACATTTTAATTTTTGGAAAAATTACTACTTCAAATTTTGATAACTTATGATCTAATAAGCAGCTTCTGGTCAATTAAAGTACTCCTTACTCAGCAAAATGCCTTTTTATCTTTTACAAAAATTTTTAGTAACACTACTCATACAACTAAGATTCACCTGACTTCCTTACTTGAAGGCCATGCTAGCTGGCATCAACTTTCATTTTTCACGCTCTAGTATAACGACCAGAGACTAGAGCAAATTGTCATGGCACCATCTATACCAACCTTGAGTTAAAGATGTTTTGCACACAGTATGTACACCAGTGTCACCCATCTGACAGAGCTTGCAGTGTGGGTTCTTCCTAAGCCCCCATGTATGCAGAGGTGATGAAGGAGGGTGTCATAGACAAATCGCAAGAGTGCTCCAATCTCCAAAACCCTGCCAATGGGATCTTACGGTTGGGCAGATCCTACTTCGTCTGCGTGCCTTGGTACCCGTTTCGCTGCCTTCTCAATGAACTGCGATAATCAATTCATATTCTCAATCTATTACCCTTATTTAAATTCTAATAAAAGGTTTTCATTATTATATACATATTTAAAATGCACTTTTCAAGTCAGACAATCTTAAATATGGTAAAAAGGGTGCATGGGCAAAAAAGGTTGAGAACCACTTTTAACATTCAAGATTTTTAGGCAATTTTTTTCTTTGAAAAGGAAAAGTCCGGCATAATATTCTCAAATAAGTTAAAACACACCTCATTACACAGGTCAAATGTAAATAGGTAATTGTATCTTCACATTATTTGGAATGTAACAAGGTCTTAACATATAAAACTCCGAAAATCTACTTGTAGTAACCAGGTAAAAACTGCTAACATCAGGGAATGCTACAATTTGCTCTTCTTAGAATAGTGTGGAGGAGGTTTGGAAATGGATCCATAGTAACTCATCCAAAGGAGCAAAAAGTAATGTGAAGTCCATAATAAATCATTTTGGGGGTGTGCATGAATGCAGACCCCACACTATTATTCTTCAGTTGCCAATTACCCAGACTTTTTATTTTTTTACACATTGAAGTTAGCACATTTTAGGGATACTCCAATTCATTACCACTGGCTACAAAGCACTTAGGGGTCATATATACAACCAATTCTTCCTTAGCCCATGACCCACTTCCACAAAATGTCACTAATTTTTCACTTTTGGAGATATCAAGTGGACAGACGGATAAGGTTACAAAAATGTTCTTACTCAACGCTCTGACTTGAGTCTGTTTTAACGATGCCAAAGTCAAGCGCATAATCGATGCTTTATCGAGTTGAGAAGATTTGCTTTCAGGAAGTGGAAGGTTTTTGGCCAATTCTGTGAAAACAATTGTTTCTTGTGTTCTTCTCTGACGAGCAGCATCTCTTGATTTTTCTTTCCTTTTCTCAGAATTCCTGCAAAAGAAAAAAAACAATTGTTACTATTCCTGGAGGGAAAAAAATCTATTAATTTAGAAGTTCCTAAGTGGACAATGAACCCAGGAACCATGATAAGCTTTCTTAAATTTTCAATACAAGAAAAGATTTCAGCTGTACAAACCTATTGTTTTTAATTAAGATCAATGATTTCGCTTGAACCTCCAATATTTAAATTGGACTTTCAAGAGCATACTGGATAAGATATTCTAATAAGTGTATCATAGTTCTTCAATCATAAAGAAGAGTGCAAATGAAAGCATCTTGTTTGTTATTTTTTTTTTCATCCTACTGCCTCCCTCAGGTGCATGTAATGAATTGGGGAGGGTAACAATGGTTTACCTGATTTCATCAAACCCTACTGATAAAGTCTGATACAACCACCCATTGTATGTTACATCTTTTCGTGTTGCTTAAGACTCGTACCCCTTCCACAATGCATATACTCATTCAATGAGTTTAGAGAACATAATGGGGAGGGCAATAAAGTTTAGATTCTAGCTGTGGCTATATGTGTTCACAGAAATGCCTCAAGGGAAAGATATGAATGTACCTCTCCTTATACTCTATTCTATCCATACAAACACACCCACGAAAGAGCATCTCTTTAATGCTCAACAATGGTTGACTGAGAGAAGTAT